>ONZH01000714.1:0-17106 GCA_900303285.1 Rhinella marina | reverse complement strand
TATCCATTGCACCACCTGTTCAACCTGCTCAGGCCTCAACAGCGGTGTAACCCGCCCCCTGCTTAACTGCCCCATAAAGGCAGGGATTCTGGATGAGCGGGATCCTGGCTGATCCTCACCAGCACACATTGTATCCCCACTGGCTTCAACAAGGCCCCCAACAGCATTTCCGCGCCCCCGTCCTCGTCCACGTCCACGTCCTATTCCGCTAGCCCCCCTCCGCATTTTATTTTTTTTTTGTTGCAAATACAATATTTGGGTATATAATTAGGTATGTGAAATAATTTAGCAAGAGAACGCACAGTAACAGTGGCCTATTAAAAGGCCTAGATATTGTATATTTCAAAGTACACAGCCGTGTAGTAACTGAACAGACGGTGGGTATTTACACCAGGTATGTGAGATAATTTAACAAGAGAACGCACAGTACAGTGGCCTATTAAATGGCCTAGATATTGTATATTTCAAAGTACACAGCCGTGTAGTAACAGAACAGACGGTGGGTATTTACACCAGGTATGTGAGATAATTTAACAAGAAAACGCACAGTACAGTGGCCTATTAAATGGCCTAGATATTGTATATTTCAAAGTACACAGCCGTGTAGTAACAGAACAGACGGTGGGTATTTACACCAGGTATGTGAGATAATTTAACAAGAGAACGCACAGTACAGTGGCCTATTAAAATGCCTAGATATTGTATATTTCAAAGTACACAGCCGTGTAGTAACTGAACAGACGGTGGGTATTTACACCAGGTATGTGAGATAATTTAGCAAGAGAACGCACAATACAGTGGCCTATTAAAATGCCTAGATATTGTATATTTCAAAGTACACAGCCGTGTAGTAACTGAACAGACGGTGGGTATTTACACCAGGTATGTGAGATAATTTAGCAAGAGAACGCACAGTACAGTGGCCTATTAAAATGCCTAGATATTGTATATTTCAAAGTACACAGCCGTGTAGTAACTGAACAGACGGTGGGTATTTACACCAGGTATGTGAGATAATTTAGCAAGAGAACGCACAGTACAGTGGCCTATTAAAAGGCCTAGATATTGTATATTTCAAAGTACACAGCCGTGTAGTAACTGAACAGACGGTGGGTATTTACACCAGGTATGTGAGACAATTTAGCAAGAGAACGCACAGTACAGTGGCCTATTAAAATGCCTAGATATTGTATATTTCAAAGTACACAGCCGTGTAGTAACTGAACAGACGGTGGGTATTTACACCAGGTATGTGAGATAATTTAGCAAGAGAACGCACAGTACAGTGGCCTATTAAAATGCCTAGATATTGTATATTTCAAAGTACACAGCCGTGTAGTAACTGAACAGACGGTGGGTATTTACACCAGGTATGTGAGATAATTTAGCAAGAGAACGCACAGTACAGTGGCCTATTAAAATGCCTAGATATTGTATATTTCAAAGTACACAGCCGTGTAGTAACTGAACAGACGGTGGGTATTTACACCAGGTATGTGAGATAATTTAGCAAGAGAACGCACAGTACAGTGGCCTATTAAAATGCCTAGATATTGTATATTTCAAAGTACACAGCCGTGTAGTAACTGAACAGACGGTGGGTATTTACACCAGGTATGTGAGATAATTTAGCAAGAGAACGCACAGTACAGTGGCCTATTAAAATGCCTAGATATTGTATATTTCAAAGTACACAGCCGTGTAGTAACAGAACAGACGGTGGGTATTTACACCAGGTATGTGAGATAATTTAACAAGAGAACGCACAGTACAGTGGCCTATTAAATGGCCTAGATATTGTATATTTCAAAGTACACAGCCGTGTAGTAACTGAACAGACGGTGGGTATTTACACCAGGTATGTGAGATAATTTAGCAAGAGAACGCACAGTACAGTGGCCTATTAAATGCCTAGATATTGTATATTTCAAAGTACACAGCCGTGTAGTAACTGAACAGACGGTGGGTATTTACACCAGGTATGTGAGATAATTTAGCAAGAGAACGCACAGTACAGTGGCCTATTAAAATGCCTAGATATTGTATATTTCAAAGTACACAGCCGTGTAAGTAACAGAACAGACGGTGGGTATTTACACCAGGTATGTGAGATAATTTAACAAGAGAACGCACAGTACAGTGGCCTATTAAAAGGCCTAGATATTGTATATTTCAAAGTACAAAGCCGTGTAGTAACTGAACAGACGGTGGGTATTTACACCAGGTATGTGAGATAATTTAGCAAGAGAACGCACAGTACAGTGGCCAATTAAATGGCCTAGATATTGTATATTTCAAGGTACACAGCCGTGTACTAACTGAACAGACGGTGGGTATTTACACCTGGTATACAAAAAGGGTATTGCAGGCACACAGAACCCAGAACACTAGAGCCAAATAAACTGTATTTAAAAAAATAAAATAAAATTCACAGCCGTATACTGCCAGATCAGATGGTGCATATACACACTAGTTATATAACAGGGTTTTTCAGCCTAAAAGAACGCTGAACAGTAGTGCCAAATATAGTTTGGTATGTAGCAGAGCACCTAATACACCACTAATGCCTCTCTCTGTCCCTACTCCAGCAGCTATCCCTGAATACAGCAGCCGTTCTCTGTAAAGTCTATATTGTAGTAAAGCTATCACTGAAGTCCACTGTAGTAGCCCTGATAAGGGCTTTTAATCACGCTCCTGCCTGTCCAACAGCTAAAACCTATCTGTCCCTTCTCCAGCCTCTGTCCCTGACTAAGTTCACGCAGCATATGCGTACGAGCAGGAAGAGCTGAGTTTTTATGATTCGAGGTCACATGGTTTTTCCAGCCAATCCATGTAGACGCTGTTTTCGCGCTGCCAGCGTGCTCAGCGTGCCTGTCATACCCCCCCTGCATGTTGATTGGTGGAAAAAGAGCGCCAGGGAAGGTGGGAGGGGAAACGAATTCTAAGTGCGCCATCGCCGTTATACTCGATTGAAATCGAGTATGCCGAATATCGTAGTATTCGATCGAATACCGGCTCGATCGAACACTACTCGCTCATCTCTAAAAGTTATGTTTTAATTACCTCAATGCAGGCAAGCTCAGTTTTCGTTTTCTAATATGTCCTTGGGGGATGTAACACTGGAAGAGTCACTTGTAGAGAAGGATTTGGTTGTCCTTGCCGATCGTAGATTAAATAATAGCATACAATGTCAATCAGCTGCTTCTAAGGCTAACAGGATATTGGTCCTGTATTAAGCGAGGCATGGACTCACGGGGCAGAAATGTAATATTACCACTTTACAAAGCTTTGGTGCAGCCTCATATGGAATATGCAGTTCAGTTCTGTGTACCAGTTCATAGAAAGGATGTTTTGGAACTGGAAAAAGTACAAACTGATAAGAGGCAGGGAGGGTCTTAGTTATGAAGATTGAACTTGATGGACTTATGTATTTTTTCAACCGTATTAACTATGTGAAAATGTTGTAACTAGTTACACGCCACTGCTCATCGCCCTCTAGCTCCTCATGCTCATCCTGCTCCTCTCCTGCCATTTGGACATATCAACCACCTAGTTATGTTATAGAATTCCAGGGTGTTTTTGTCTTCCTCCACCTGTGCAATTTCAGCCTTTACACAGGTCAAGGGGCTGTGAGATATAGGTGCTACGTCTTCTGTCCTCTCACCAGTCAGATTTATGCGCATTCCCTCCAGGACTTGGAGTGAAATGACATGATTCATCCCATAGTCCTGGCACTTGACAAATAAAGTTACTTCCTCAAAGAGCCTGAGCAAACGGCACGTGTACCGTATGATTTGCCACTGTCTAATGTCAGAGTTACACTGGGAAGTAGTCCTGTCCATCTGCATCATTAAGAAATCGATCACAGGTTTTCTCTGCTCATACAGTCAGTCCAACACGTGAAAACGTTTCATATGAGGTGACATAGAGGGACATCATTCTGCCTTTGCAGCCAGTATTAGCACCATGACCATGCTTCACTTTCTTCCCACATACCCTGCATACCACTACACTAACATTCTCCAGCCACTTGATAAAAAAATTCCCACACTGCTGAGTATGGCATTTTACCCCCGCCACTCAGTGCTAACTGCCTGCCACTGCCTATATGAAACTGTACACCGCTAGTTGTTTCCTGACAACTGGCTCCCGCATGCGACCGGCTACATCATCATCCACTAATGTCTGTTTGTCACTTATGTACCCCTCACTGGTCTCATGGCCACATCCCTGACTGCTTGTGTCATGTGCTCCCACCCAACTGTCTTCATCTCTAGTTGCAGTGTGGAAGTCCAGTTTAAGGGTAGTTCATATTTAGTTTTTTTGGAGGAGGTTTTGAGCATATTTTCCTGCAGGTTTTCCAGCCGAAACTAGAAGTGAATAAGAAAGGAATCAGAAATATATTGAAAGGACTTATATTCCTTCCAGGATCATGTTCTGGCTTTAGCTTAACCTAAGAACCCATTGCTAAATAACAAGGTCAAATGAATTATGGTTTCTTTCATCATGCTAGGAATTCTGTCCAAAAGTGATACCTACTGTAAAGAAAGTTCACCTACACACAAATAAAAATAGCCAGGTACAGTAGATAAGGCAGATAGACAGACAGACCAATAGATAACTACAGACAACTACAGGGCAATCTATGGATTTATACATAAAACATTAATGCATTCTGTCCATATCGGCAATGAATTATATTACTGGTAGCAATAGATATTATACTCTCTATAAAAAGCTCAAAAATGTATAAATAACTATTCTAATTGTAATACTCCAATAGTTAAGCAGCTGTGTTTTCGTAATAGTTTCATTTCTTAAATTTACATCCATTAACCTAAAAAGCCATGTTTTGGACCTGAACATCAAACATGAAAGTATCTGGCGGCTGTGATTTTTATTATATAGATTCCAGGAAACAAAACACTTTCACTTAGTATGTAGATTATCCTTTATGTGAGTTAAGATTGGAACCACATTTCCATTGGGTTCAGAATGATGAGACAATGGAAACTGGAAATGAGAGATGTTCTAATTCTAACATTCCCACTTTAATACAGTAAAAAGTGCAGCACATGGAAAATAAACTATAAGGAAACGTGCATTGGCCTTATCTAAATATGGACTAAAATGTAATTTCCTGAATTGAAGTCCAATAGAATTTCTCTTGTGTAGTTTAAGATATATAGAAACCTTATGAAAAAAAGACTTTTACAATTTATCTCAGATGTTGTATGGATTTCTTTAGAAAAATATACACAGAGTTTCTAAAACATCTGTAAAATGTTAGGTCTCCTTTATTTCAAATAGAAGGCGGTGTCCGCCCAAAAAATGAGCAACAAGCCAACAATAAATTAAAAAAAAAATAAAAAAATTATGTATAAAATATATATACACACACACACACATACAGTATATATATATACATACACACATATAATTTTTATAGACACATTTTTCCAATTTGTTATGGGAACTAAAACTGACAGATAGTGAGCTAATCTGTTTAATGTGAAACTGTATAAGTAAGCTTTCTAAACTAATTTGGGTTTGATCAGTTGCCAGTTAGCAAAAGGTGAATACCAATAATTTAATGGCCCTTAAGAAATCACAAAAAAGAAACTGAATCAGCATATTCCATTCTGCCAAATACTGGAAATACTGGACACACTAGCTCAATTCTATGAACTGCCAGAAAACCCCTAAAGAAAATAAGCAGTAATAGGATCCAGAAGGGTGGTTTAATATTCTGGCATCATCCAGTCTTTTTATCTTGGATGATTCCCAGCATTGTTAGATGATGACTCACAGATATACTTTTAAAATGTACAATTAAAGATACATATGAAGAACAATTAAAGGGGTTGTCCGAGTTATTCGTAATTGTTCTGGGAATCCATATTACACATATCAGGGATACTGCAGGGCCAGTGCAGGGCAAGTGGAGGGCTAGTAATTAATCAGGCAGGGAGAGAGACAGGGAGAGAGACAAAGACCAGCTGCAGGGCCACAGTCAAGTGAAAAATGTCTGGCATGGAAAAGCAAAAGCCAGCCAGACCTCGAGCTCCAAAAAAAAGGAGAAGGTGGCACAGGGCAGCAGTGCCAAAGGACATGTAGCCGGAGCTTCTACTTGTAGAATTTGCAATAGTTGGCCACTGTTCCACCAGAGTAACCCACCAAGGCACAAAATTGTAGTGGAGGATAAAATGGATGAGGTAGTGGAGTGGATGGCACACTTATATCAATCACAGCCAGATGATCTGCTGTCATCTGCTGACACAGTGTCATGTAGCCAGGGGTCAGACTCAGAGCTGCCCATCATTTTCGCACGCAATTTGTACGCTCATGCGTACGTGTTCACATAAGTTGCTTACCTTTAACAACTGTACGTTCATTATTAGTGCGCGAATGTTCGCAAAACACCACATAATAACGTACTGTATAATTTGTATGCAGTTTCACCGCATAAATTCGTATGAGGTATGAATCTTTTGAAAAGTTCGAATATTCGGCAAAGCAAGTTTTGGATGATTCGCTCATCTCTAGATGATGGGATCTCTATGGCTCCTTTCTAGTCAGCTGTGTTCCGAATCTGGCACTAAAAAGGGTTGAATCAGTGACCCCACTCCCACAACAGATCAATATATTTGTCTTAGAGATGAATGAATGTTTTGAGAGTTTGTTTGGTTTTGGTTCGCTGAATTTTTGGAAATGTTCAGTTTGGACCTGAATCAATTTGTCCCGAGCCAAAGGGCTCAAATTTCCCTGGAAATTGGTATATAACACCCTCTAGGATACAGTATTTTTTTTAAAAAAAAAGATGTTATCTTTTTGTTCATTTTTTATGATTTTTTCTTTTTTCTCTCCCCCCTCCCTAAGATCTTGAACGCTATGACAGCTAGTAAATCACGTCAGGGCGACACTGACACATAGCTATTGGTAAACGCATGCATTACGGCTTCAATGAACAGGGCATATAAAAGAACACACCGTACCATCGCATGTGTTATGCTATTTCTTATTCCAAAGCTTCCAAAAAATATCCCTTACTGGGGGCAGATGGTGATTAAACACACACAGATTATGATGATGATGATGTTTATGATTATTATTATTCAGTTGCTTGTTGGGGGACCAAGTATCCAAAATTTGCCTTGATGGAGTCATAATGCCTGCCCATACGGCATGCCCAAGTTATAATTGCCAGAAGAAAAAGTCACTGGTTCTGAGCAGGCCTAGAACATTCTCCCTTTTAATTTTGAGCAGCAGCAGTACAATGTGGATGTGGAAAGGGTAGGGTAATAAGAGCCATGTGGCCTCAATAGGAGCAGCAGCAGCAGAAGCAGCATAGCATGGAACTTACAAGGCAGTAGATCGGCTGTCTATTGGTAGTAGTAGCAGTAGTGGTAATCGTAATAGAGAAAAAACAAACAAATAAACCCCAACGTCTCGCTCACCTGAATAGACTGGAGGCACGGTCAGCACTGGGAACTAGTGCTTGATATACGCAAGAAACAGGAGAAAAATTATTTAAATACATTTTTTTAAATAAAATCCAGCCTTTATTTTCTTCATCCAAGTGCACAGTTAAAATTTATTTAAATAATTTTTTCTTTGGAAGCTGGTCATTTTCTCCTGTTTCTTGGTAATCGTAATAGTAGCGGCTGATGCATAGTGTTAATAGTGAGGACAGTAGGACATTAGCAGCAAGGAGTAGCAGCTGTGGTGGTGATGGCAGCAGCAGCCATATGGTTCATGTTGGAAGGCAGGCAGACAGCAGCAGTGGCATGACAGCGGCAGCAGCAGCTATAAGAACATGATAGTATTCAGGCAGGAAGGTAGACAGCAACAGTGGCAAGATGGGACACCTTCACCAAGGTCTGATATATTCATCAGCTTCTGAAAACCCTCTCCGAGATGACAGTGGAGGCTGGGCAAGAAAGAAAAAAAAGAGAGCATCCTATGCCATTTCATTTATATTTATAGCTTTAGCCAGATCAAGATATGGGCATGAGGAAGGCCTCTTTTTTTGCCATTTAAAGGGGTTCTCCGAGTTATAAATATTGATGACCTATCCTCAGGATAGGTCATCAATATCAGATCGGCAGGGGTCCGACACCCGGCACCCCCGCCGATCAGCTGTTTGAAGAGGAGGCGCGCGCCCTATCAGCGCTGCCTCCTCTTCAGTGTTTACATGCTGGCCGACTCGGGGGTAGTGGTGAGTAGGTGTAATTACACCTCACTGCCCCATTCATTTCTATGGGAAGAATCGCTTCCATAGACTTGTATGGGAGCGATTCTTCCCATAGAAATGAATGGGGCAGTGAGGTGTAATTACACCTACTCACCACTACCCCCGAGTCGGCCAGCATGTAAAAAATGAAGAGGAGGCAGCGCTGATACGGCGCACGCCTCCTCTTCAAACAGCTGATCGGCGGGGGTGCCGGGTGTCGGACCCCTGCCGATCTGATATTGATGACCTATCCTGAGGATAGATCATCAATATATATATCTCGGAGAACCCCTTTAACTGAATACATCCAGCACTGCTTCTCACCATAAATGTGCGCTTTTGTGATCAGATGAATCATTTTTGAGTTTCCTTTTGAAAACCCGAGCAATGATGTCATGGCAATTAACTGTTTTCTGGCCTGGCAACAGTTCCCCTTCGATTAACCCCTTAAGGCCGAAGCTACTTTTACACTTAATGCCGAAGCCACATTTTTAAAATCTGCCATGTGTCACTTTATCAATTCATAACTTTGGGATTCTTTCACCGATTCGACTGATTCCAAGATTGTTTTTTCGTGACACATTGTACTCCACGACAATGGTAAATTTGAGTCAATATAAATCACCTTTATTTATAAAAAATCCTAAATTTACAGAAAATTTGGAAAAATTTGTAATTTTCAAACTTTGAATTTCTCTGCTATTAAGGCAGATAGTGATCCCTCACAAAATAGTTATTACTTTACATGTCCCATATGTCTACTTTATGTTGCCATCATTTTGTAGATGTAATTTTATTTTTTGGGGATGTTAGAAGGCTTAGAATTTTAGAATCAATTCTTAAATTTTTTTTAGAAATTTTCCAAAACCATTTTTTTAAGCACCAGTTCAGTTCTGAAGTCACTTTGTGGGGCTAACATAATAGAAACCACCATAAATGACCCCATTTTAGAAACTACACCCCTCAAGGTTTTCAAAACTAATTTTACAAACTGTGTTAACCCTTTATGTATTCCACAAGAATTAAAGGAAAATGGAGATGACATTTCAAAATTTCACTTTTTTTGCAGATTTTCCATTTTAATCCATTTTTTCCTGTAACAAATCAAGGGTTAATAGCAAAAAAAACCTCAAAAATTATTACCCTGATTCTGCGATTTAAAGAAACACCCCGCATGTGATTGTAAACTACTGTATGGGCGCATGGCCAAGCGCAGAAGGAAAGGTGCGCCAGATGGTTTTTGGAGGGTGGATTTTGCTGGACTGGTTTTGAGACACCATGTCCCATTTGAAGCCCCCCGATGCACCCCTACAGTAGAAACAACCAAAAAGTGCCCATATTTTGGAAACTAAGGGATAAGGTGACAGTGTTATTGATACTATTTTGGGGAACATATGATTTTTGATCACTTTATATTACACTTTTTGTTAGGCAAGGTAAACAAAAATGGCTGTTCTGGCTGTTTTTTTTTTTTTTTTTTACTGTGTTCACCTGAGGGGTTAACTAATGTGATATTTTTGTAGAGCAGGTTGTTACGAACGTGGCAGTACCTAACATGTATAGTTTTTTATTTTTATTTAAGTTTTACACAATAATATCATTTTTGAAACAAAAAAAATCATGTTTTAGTGTCTCCATTGTGAGAGCTGTAGTTTTTTTATTTTTTGGGCAATTGTCTCAGGTAGGGGCTCATTTTTTGCGGGAAGAGGTGACGGTTAGATTGGTACTATTTTGGGGGCATATGCCTTTTTGATCGCTTGTATTACACTTTTTGTGATGTAAAGTGACAAAAATTGGATTTTTGACCCTGTTTTTTATTTTATTTTTTTTACTGTGTTCACCTGAGGGGTTAACTCATGTGATATTTTTGTAGAGCAGGTTGTTACAGACGTGGCGATACCTAACATGTATAGTTTTTTTAATTTATTTAAGTTTTACACAATAATTTCATTTTTGAAACAAAAAAATCCATGTTTTAGTGTCTCCATTGTGAGAGCTGTAGTTTTTTATTTTTTGGGCGATTGTCTCAGGTAGGGGCTCATTTTTTGCGGGAAGAGGTGACGGTTAGATTGGTACTATTTTGGGGGCATATGCCTTTTTGATCGCTTGGTATTACACTTTTTGTGATGTAAAGTGACAAAAATTGGCTTTTTTGACCCTGTTTTATTTTATTTTTTTACTGTGTTCACCTGAGGGGTTAACTCATGTGATATTTTTGTAGAGCAGGTTGTTACGGACGTGGCGATACCTAAAATGTATAGTTTTTTTTAATTTATTTAAGTTTTACACAATAATTTCATTTTTGAAACAAAAAAATCCATGTTTTAGTGTCTCCATTGTGAGAGCTGTAGTTTTTTTATTTTTTGGGCGATTGTCTCAGGTAGGGGCTCATTTTTTGCGGGAAGAGGTGACGGTTAGATTGGTACTATTTTGAGGGGCATACGCCTTTTTGATCGCTTGCTATTACACTTTTTGTGATGTAAAGTGACAAAAATAGCTTCTTTGAACCTGTTTTTATTTTTTATTTTTTTTACGGTGTTCACCTGAGGGGTTGGGACATGTGATATTTTTGTAGAGCAGGTTGTTACGAACGTGGCGATACCTAACATGCTTGGGGTATTTTTTATCTTTTTTTACTAATTCAAATTTGAGTTTTGGGGGGAAAAAGGGATTTTTTTTTACACTTTTTTTTACACTTTTTTTAATTTTTTTACACTTTTTTTTACACTTTCTTAGACTCAGACCCACTTGGTTCTTGAAGATCCAGTGGGTCTGATTGTTCTATAATACACTACAGTACACTGTATAGTGTACTGCAGTGCATTTTCACTCTTGCTAAGCCTTGTCAGGCTCCTGCCTTTAGCAGGAGCTTGATGAGGCTTAGCTTACACCATGGCAACCGAGACGCTTCTGAAAGCGTCTGGTTGCCATGGTAACCATCGGGACGCTGCCACAGCAGAGCAGCGTCCCGATGGAAGGGAGAGGGAGCTTCCTCCCTCTCATTCTGGCCACACCATCGGCGCTGCCAGCGCCCGATGGGAGAGGGAGGGAGCTCCCCTCCCTGTTAACCCCTTCCATACAGCGGTCCCTACGGACCGCGGCATGGAAGGGGTTAAAACTGCTGACATCGGTGCCAGCACCGATGTCAGCAGTTTCAAGCAGAGTATCAGCTGTATGCTGATACTCTGCTTGAAAACGCTCGGCCATCCTGAAATTGCGGGCGGCACTCTCGCCGCAGCCGCCCGCACATCGCCCACCCGCCCGCCCGCTATATCTCCCCACCCACCCACCCAAACGGCCATCAAAGAAAACAGTGGGGTGGGGGGGGGATATATATATACATATTATATTGCTAATTTTTTTTTTTTTTTTATTTTACAGTTTATTGGCAGCACGATCGCTGCGATTGGCTAGTCTGAACAGACTAGCCAATCACAGCGATCGCTAGCCCGGGACCGCCCCCATTGGTCCCGGGCTGGTTAGCTGAGACCCCTGGCTGTAAGTAACAGCCGGGGTCTCAGCACTGTCACCATGTCATCAGACATGGTGACAGTTTAATGCCATGACGGCTTATCCCGTCATGGGGCGGCAAGCGGCTCCTGCCCATGACGGGATAAGCCGTCATTCGGCTTTAAGGGGTTAAAGGGGTTGGCCACCCTAAGTATCAAAAATCCAAAGTTCCCCCAGACAATAACCAACACTATGAAGTATTTCTCAGGTGACATGTACTGGCTGTACGTCATTTATCTAACCTGTTCAGCATGACACACTTCCCTGGAGGAGCTCCCTCAGACAGGCTGTGTGGGAGGAGCAGCTGCAAAGTGAAAGTAAATAACCCTGGTGTAAAGGAAAACTGGCTTGGTTGCCCATAGCAACCAATCAGATTCCACCTTTCATTTTCCAAAGCTCCTTTGGAAAATGAGAGGTGGAATCTGATTGGTTGCTATGGGCAACTAAGCCAGTTTTCCTTTACAGCAGTTTTAATAAATCTCCCTCTATGTGTTTGCAATTTTTTAACTGCACTTTTTTTAATTTTTTTTTTAAAGGGCATGACAATGGCAGAGACAGGGCGTGACCAGTCACCCCAACAAATTTATGTTCATTTTCACCAGTTTTCTGACTCAAATGAAGCCAGAAATCTATGGCAGCTCTGAGCTGTCATAGATTTCTGTTTAGGTGCATGGACTGCACAAATCGATCTGCTGACATACAGAGGAGCCTCCTGTCTATCATCATACGACCTGCTCCCAGCTGACAGCCCATCAATCATCTATGAATATATGACTACCCTTCATCTGGGGAAAAAGGGAAAATGAGTGTAGTCAAATAGCTATATATAACGTACAGGGGGGTCACAAGTCACTGCATATAAAGTACAGGGGGTCACACATCACTATATATAATGTACAGGGGGTCACACATCACTATATACAGTGTACAGTGGGTCACACATCACTATATATAATGTACAGGAGTTCACACATCACTATATATAATGTACAGGGGGTCACACGGCACTATATATAATGTACAGGGGGTCACACATCACTATATACAGTGTACAGGGGGTCACACATCATTATATATAATGTACAGGGGGTCACACATCTCTATATACAGTATAAAGGGGGTCACTGTACAGGGGTTCACAGATCTCTGTATGCAGTGGTGGGGGGTCACACATCAGTATATACAGTGTATGGTGGTGGGGTCAACTATTACTGTGTACAGGGGGTCACACATCACTATATACAGTATAAAGTGGTGATCACATATCACTGTATTGGGGGCATCATGTATCACTATATACAGTGTGCAGGAAGGAGAGGGCACATATTTACAGATGACATCAGTGACTGCTGCTGCTATCACTGACCTCAGCCATACTGACAGTTCAGAAGGGGTTAAAGCTCCTGACCTGTTGGTCTGACTGGAATAAACATGTCTGTGATAAGATCACATTGCAGAGTGGTCATAGACAGACACTAGGATTGCTCACACTTTGTTGTCCACAGCACCTTCCTGGCTCTGCTACATCACTGCAGTCAGTGAAGTCCATCACAGATTCTCCTCAGTCTCTCTTCCTCTTGCAAAGTTTCTTTATTTCAGCTTCTAACAAGTTTCTCTGCTAAGCCCCTTCAGCCCTGTATAGTCAGGACTGCAGTCACAGCATAAGGAAACTTCTCTGACACAAGCAGGGTGCCTTTAGGACCCAGGAGCAGCACACTCCTTCCATGGACTAGTGCACGTGCAGGCATGGACGAGTCAGGCAGCTATGAGAGCAGGGGGCGTGGCTGCCAATAGCATGGGAACCAGGCAGATCTGCTGCAGAAGATATATTAGGAAGTTTATTTTCTCCCTGCTTTCTTTAGAGTTTTAATAAGTGCTAACAAAGTGGCCAACCCCTTTAACTCTCAAGCAGGATTGCAAGTGAAGGTAAAAAAGATCTGGACGGTGTGACAACTCGGGGGTCACTTAGCTCTCCAGGATCGCCATCTTCTCCGCTTAGACGGTTGCCACACCTCAAGAAGCCACTCCAACACTCCAGTTTTGGGTGCAAACTGGCCACAACCAGCTTTTATTGTGACTTTTACAGCAGTCCAAACAACTCATAAACACAAATCCTCAGCCATCTGGCCACTGACTACACAGTATTTGTCCCTCTCTATCGGGATCTGGGCAGGGAGCCCTGATTGAGGAGCCCAGCCCACCTTTACCTGAGCTCCTCAGCTGGCTGCTAATTACCTCTCATTAACAGCCAGACTGATGCACACCCTGAGCTTCCTCTGGGTGAGATACACCATTTTATGGCCCTCATATGGCTCTCTGGCAGCTGCACTGCCACAACGGCCATACTTTCTCACATAAGACATTGTATTCTGTGTGTATTCATGCATGTGTTGTGGACTTCCAGTTGATGGAAGAATTACCATTTTACCCAACTTGTTTGGATCAGCATCATTTGCCACAGCATCTCTAAGGTGAATGTATTCCTTGGCTCTGAACTTCTTTTGATTTAGTCAGATATACAGAGGACACTCACTCTCGATCTTTGTTTACATGTCAACCATGAATTGGTGTAAGAGGTGTCTGCATTTCAGGATGTGATTTTCCTTAGCAACTCTTGCCATGATCTTATAGGCATAGAAATCCATGTCAGACACTTTTTTCCCTAATGTCTGCAGGATCTGTCTAACGTATTTCAAAGTGATAGCCATCCTGTTCCGGCCAAAAGATAATTGGATATTACAGTGCATCATAGGACCTGTGAGTTTCTGCCACCCTTTGCAATGTGTTGTTCCTTTTCTGAAGCACAATGTCACTTATTTGAAACGTATTACCTAAAATCTAGAAAAGTTGAACATATGGATTGTTTAAGTGAAGGAAATGCTGCAAGTTAGTGACGATATCAATGCAAATGTTTGGAATTAAAGAGCATCTGTGTTAATCTTCTGCTTCTGCAATGCCCATGAAATACAGTTGAAGAAATTGGGGTTTTTCTCCTTGTAATGGAAGCAGTGAGCCAATTGAGTGGTAAATCTGTCCTTGAACTTTGAACGCTGGCATAAATCCTGTTGTAAAAATGTCTCTTGTTGCTCCAAATTATGTAATTTGGAAGCAAGAGTTGTACTTCCTGAGGTTGTCCTTGTAAGGCCTCATGCACACGTTCCGCTTTCTATCCTTTTTTCAGGATCCTGAAAAAAGGATAGAAAAATCGGACCCAATCACTTGTATGGACGACGGACAGGCATCCGTTTTTTCACGGATGCCTGTTTGTTCCGTTTTTCAGATCCTTTTTCACTGGTGCATGTCCCATTTTCATCCGTTTAAACGTGACGGGTGGCTCCATTGAACTCTATAGGAGCGTTCGTGAAAACGGATGGAAACGGGTATGTATCCGTTTTCCATCCATTTTCCATCCGTTTTCACGGATAGGTTGCTTGGAGACACAGAACCAGTCATAACCAACCAAAACTACTTTGTAACAGTACAGGAGGCAGTGTAGGACAGAGGCCAGACAGGAGTTGGAGAGCTAAGTGACAGGATGTCTTTCACTCGCTTGGAGGTAGAGAAATTGATAGGGCTGGTCAAGGGCAAGCCCATGATATGGGACAAACGCCTGGAAAGCTACCGGGACAACTTGCTCCGCGACCATGCGTGGACATCAATTGAGGAGCAAATGTACCGTGAGGACTGGGCGTCTGCATCATCCAAAACTAAATCCAAATTCAGTAAGTCCTGACATCATTTAGGACATTCCCACTTTAAAAAAAAAAAAAAACGGATCTGTTTAAACGGATGGAAAACAGATGAAAAACGGATAAAAAACGGATTGAAAAATACGGACCGTAAAAACGGAACGGGTGCAGACTAGAGATGAGCGAGCATGCTCGTCCGAGCTTGGTGCTCGTTCGAGTATTAGGGTACTCATAAGTGCTCGCTGCTCGGACGAGTATCTCGCCATGCTCGAGGAAATGGCATCTCCCGCATTTTGAATTTTTGGCGCCTATAACTCAGCCAATCACAAGCCAGGAGACTCTGCGGTACACCCAGCATCACGTGGGGCCCTTACATGTCGATAGCAGGGGTTGGCTGGCCAGATCAGGTGACCCTGGAATATACTAGTGAGGTCCGGCGGTGCTCGGCTCAGAGGCTGTCTGGATGTCGTTAGGGACAGATCTGCTGCGTTTCAAGGAGAGTGTTAGGGCCTGGATTTAGTTCTCTGTTAGGCAGGAGTGATCTCAAAAGAACCCAACAGCCCTTCTAAGGGCTACAAGACACTTTTTTTTGTCTCCTGGCTGAGCTGGCTGGCACTAGTAGTGCAGCTATCGCCATATATAACAAACTTTGTTTTTTTGTTGTTTTATCTCAGTGATACAAATCCATTTCATACAACTGTGTGGAACCATTCTGTGTGTCACAGTTCAGCTGTCCAGTCACCACAAAACACAATCCGTATTTTCTGTCCAGGTGACCCATACTGTACGTCACGTAATCCAATACGGTCATTTGCTATCACTGATACAGCTACATTAGAAAAAGCAACATTTTTCTGGGTTGAAGTGAAAATAGCTACAGTCAGCAGGGGCTGAGTTTGCTCTCTGATATATTCTGCACGTCACGTTAAAAAAAAAAAAAAAAAAACTTAGTTTTTTTGTTGTTTTATCTCAGTGATACAAATCCATTTCATACAGCTGTGTGGAACCATTCTGTGTGTCACAGTTCAGCTGTCCAGTCACCACAATCCGTATTTTCTGTCCAGGTGACCCATTCTGTACGTCACGTAATTAAAAAAGGTCTTTTGCTCTCACTGATACAGCTATATTAGAAAAATCTGAGTGCGACATTTTTCTGGATTGAAGTGAAAATAGCCACAGTCAGCAGGGACTGAGTTTGCAATCTTATATAGTCTGCATGTTACGTTGAAAAAAACAAAACAAAACAAAAAAATTAGTTTTTTGTTGTTTTATCTCAGTGATACAAATCCATTTCATACAGCTGTGTGGAACCATTCTGTGTGCCACAGTTCAGCTGTCAAGTCACCACAAACCACAATCCGTATTTTCTGTCCAGGTGACCCATTCTGTACGTCACATAATTAAAAAAGGTCTTTTGCTCTCACTGATAAAGCTACATTAGAATAATCTGAGTGTGACATTTTTCTGGGTTGCACTTAAGCAGACCAAGTCTGCCTAATCTAATAGTTTCAGTGTAATTGCTCCATACTGCACGGTACGTAATAAAATACGTAATTTTGCTCTAACTTATCCACCTATATACAAACCACAATCCGTATTTTCTGTCCAGGTGACCCATACCGTAAGTCACATAATTAAAAAAGGTCTTTTGCTCTCACTGATACAGCTACATTA
>ONZH01000713.1:0-108122 GCA_900303285.1 Rhinella marina | reverse complement strand
GTTTTTTCATTTTTGTTTTTTACTCCCTGCCTTTTTGGATTCATAATTTTTTTACTTTTTCACTCACATAGCTGTATGAGGAATTTATTTTGCAGGACAAGTTATACTTTCTAATGCCAAAATGTAATATTGCATACGAATGTAGTGGAAAGCTAAAAAAATTTGCAATTGTGGTGGAATTGGAAAACAAATGCAATTCCAACACAGTTTTCCGGGTTTTGTTTCCACAGCATTCCCTATGTGGTAAAACTGACTTGTGTTCTTCATTATCCTAGTCAGTACGATTATGACGATGCCTCATTTGTATCATTTTTCTTGCGTTTTAATACTGAGAAAAAAATGTAATCTAAAAAATTAGCTTATTTCTTTTTGTCACCACATTCTGACCCCTATAACTTTTTGTATATGGAGCTGTGACAGGGCTCATTTGTTACATGACTTTTTAATAGTTTCCCTAGGGAACCTGAATAAGAAACCATTAGATTGCTTCTCTTATAGAAATCAATGCATTATCATTGGCGTCTATGTGACTTACACTATGTTTCTAGGGAGCCCTGGCATAAGCAGGATCTCCATAGAAACCTATGTGCGGCAGCCTTGTATGATTCAAAGGTACAGGGTCAGCTGCACACATCATCCGGCTCTCCCGATCCTCACTGGTGAGGGGGGAGCAGGGCATTACACATTCAGAACCACGTGCTTCTGGGTTTTTGTGCTCCCATATTCCATGGTCACATTTGACCATGGCATTTGAGGGGTTCAATGTCTACGATTGGCATTCCTGCTAGTCGTGGATATTAGCCAAAGGTGTCTGCTGGGTGAAACTGCAGTCACCCGGGTTGCTATGGCACCCTCTGTACTCTGGAGCGGGCACTATATTTAAATACCTGACATGTGACTTAATGGTACATCACATGTTGTGAAAGGGTTCATTTTAATTAAAGCATAAACCATATATGAACATTCTCATAATACAACATACAAAAGAGCTTTATTAGAGCAAGTGTTTCACTTGCAATGTACCCCTTTACAAGAGGCATCAACTACTCGCACATTAAAGATATTTTTAATTTAAAAAAATACAGTAAGGGTAATCAAGCTGTGGAATAGTCTACCTCAAGAACTGTCTACCTCAAGAATAGTCTACCTCAAGAATAGTCTACTACAATCGCTCAGTTCCTTTTGGCTTCCACTAAAACTCTCCAAAATAAA
Organism: Rhinella marina; assembly: GCA_900303285.1. Classification (NCBI taxonomy): domain Eukaryota; kingdom Metazoa; phylum Chordata; class Amphibia; order Anura; family Bufonidae; genus Rhinella; species Rhinella marina. The sequence goes on along the minus strand of ONZH01000713.1, from coordinate 106,910 downwards.
TGTGCGTGAGAGGAAAACATGACACATCCCCAGTCTCCGCTTTGACAACAGATGTTCAGAATGTTCAAATAAGTGTTGAAATACAATTTTAGACATTTTAATGTTTTATTACACAGAAATTAAGTTTTCGTCGTACGGCAGATTTCACATCTTTATTTTTCAAGCTGTAGATCAGTGGGTTCATCATGGGGACAATGGCCGTGTTAAAGAGAGAGCAGATTTTGGTTGAACCCATGTTGTTCCCGGAAACTGTTCCTATGTATTGTAAGATGATGGAAGAATAGAAGGTGAAAACCACCGTGATGTGTGAGGAACATGTATAGAAGGCTTTACGTCTGCCAGCACTTGAGCTTATCTTTAGAATACATTCAATAATAAAAACATAGGGAGTTATAGTCAGAGAAAGTAGAATAATTAGACTCACATTGCCAAGAACTAGAATATAAAGATCTAAATCTGTAGTATCACTACATGTAATGTCCCGGATAGCCACAGTGTCACAAAAATAGTGATCAATTTCCTTGGAAATGTAACAGGTGAACTTTGAAAAGAGGACTGTTACTGGAAGTGCTTCTATAAACCCAAAACCCCAGATGACTGAGGTCAACAGGCCACAGAGTCTCCAACTCATGACAGTGTGATAATGTAAAGGTCTACAGATGGCTACATAGCGATCAATGCTCATGGCGGCCAAAATTGAAAACTCATTACTGCTTAATTGGATGTGGAGAAAATATACAATTGGGTCAAACAGGCCGAGGTGGAAACCATGTGATTTTGCGTAATGAAGATCACAAAAATTGTGTGTAGCGTTGTCGTAGAGCTGGATATGTCTATAATAGACAAGTTAGAGATGAAGAAGTACATGGGAGTGTGCAGGTGGAGATCAAAGTAAACCAGTAGTAGAATGGTTAGATTTCCAATAAGAGAAATAAGATAAATGAGAAGAACCAGAAGGAAGATGAGAACTTGTAGGTCAGAAACATTTGAGATTCCTTTAAGTTGAAAGCCTCCTATGGTGGTCTGGTTTAAAGTACTCATGGATGGACAGGTTTACTTTTATGTAAAAGTATATATATGCATGTATAAAGGGCAGGGTGGTAGGCAGTGCGGCGTAGTTTGTTTTCCTAAGCAAATGGATGTCACAGCACACACACGGACAGGGAGGTTGACAAGGAGAAGATACAATGAGAAGAAACAATGAGGCACAGCTTTCTCTGCCAGAGGCAATTTGTGGGACACTGGTGATGATATGTTTACATTCAGGTGAAGGAGGTCCAATGTCAGACTGGGGTGCCTACCGGTAGAAACAACTCTTGGGGTGTACCTTAAAGTTAAATAATACAATGTCAGTTCATATTTCAGCCTTCAGGACAGGTCAATTTTTTTTTTCTTTCATTACAGCATTCCAAAAGTTTTTATTTTCACGTTTAGTTAGAAGGTCTTAATTTTTCCACTTGCATATTTCTGGTTACAGATTCTTTACTGATTAAACTTTATACATTTGTGTGGAAGAAAGGGGATGGAATAGGAAACAAATCTACTATTTTCTTTTTTGTTATGATTGACACTGTAAGGTGAAGTATAATTATTATGTTAGAGATGAGCAAAGTTATGAAAAATTTGATTCAGCTGCATTGCCGAATATCACAAACAAATTACTTTATCACGAAGTACATTTCTTTGTAAGTAGCGGGCGCAATGACGGGGAACGGCGATCATGCCACCCTGTCATTGGACCCCTCAGATACCGCATTAATCAATGGCATCTTAGATGACCATTGAGGGTGGTTAGGGATTGATCAGTCAAAAAATGTATAAAAATGCTTACCTTATCTTCTCGATTGCGAAGAGGTCTCCGTGCCCATCTTGACTTAAAGGGAACCTGTCACCATGTTTTAACCCATTAAACAGAATGTACCTTTAATCTTCTTTACTATCATAGTCCCCAGCGATACCTCCAGAATGTTCTCCGGACCAACGTGTGCAAAATAAATGCTTTTTAAACGTTTCCCGCCGGTCTTCTAATTATCATACATAATCCCTCCCCTAGTGTTTTATTGACAAACCCCTTTCTTCATCCCGACTTGTAATCTCGCCAAAGATCGCACGCTTGCACGCTTCCTCTCACATAGCTGACCGATCGAGCACTTTAGTTTAGCCCCTCCCCCTCATGCCACTATGGTGCGGCAGTGTTCCAATGTATTCAGTCCCGTCACATAATATCTACTATGGACTTGCCCATAATAAAGACAGCACATGCGCAAGGTTTCATGTATATGGGGCGGAGCTGAGGCAGAGCTGAGGAGCGTGACTGCCAGAAAATATGACTCTTCTCTGTCACCGAAGTAAGATATGACTCTTTTCAGGTTATTAGCATAAATAGCAGGAATTACAAAAATGAATAATACTTTGAGAAATCGGGTTTTCAGATTTAATGAAATCTATATAATACTATGTTATTGGTAAACCATTAGATATCGAACAAGGCTCAGTTTAAGTAGTAAATTGTAGGTGACAAGTTCCCTTTAAGTTCCAGCACGAAATCGCGATGTAACACTGGATCTTCAATCAAGATGTCCACGGCAGCCTCTTCGTACGCAAATGGATGAGGTATGTATTTTTTTACTGCCATTATCAGGTAAAATTGATTCGATAACCATGAAGCACGAATTTTCGGATTGAACTTCGGTTTGCTTCACACTAATTATGATATCTGCTCTACAGATACCTAACGAATAATGTTTAGTTTATTTCATATTTTATTACTCCTGAACTGTAAAGAATATTTTATGATGTTTTATGATTTTTTTTTCTTAAGATATAAGTTAACCACATGCTGTCTTTTTGTCATGAACTGTTTTCAGTAGCATACTTTTTGGTACATATAATTGCCACTCTCTCAGTGTATCATTTGCTGGCTCTACTTCTTCTTCTTCTTCCTCTTACTGTTGGGCGTTCCTCAGCTTTTAGTTCTAGGTCCTCTACTCATCCTGATTGAACCATCAGCAGATTTGGTTTTCAGTACCATCTCTATGCTGATGGAAACCAACTATACACTTAATGAGGTCTATTAAGAATGGCATTTTAGACGCTGGTCTTAATTACCCTTTGTGCTGATGCATGATGCTCCTAAGCTATGGCGAGGTGCTGGCCTCTACATAACTTAGGCGCATCCACGGCCGGTCTAAATATACGCCAGCTCCCTTGCTGGCAAAGATTTCAATTATTTTTTATGCCTAAAACAGGAGTACAACATGATAAATGAGATGGACTGAATATAGAAAAACAAAGCCATTTTTCTTTTTTTCTTTTTTGTCCTATAAAACATGACAAAATATGTACATTTTGTATCGTCATAAGCATGCTGACCGGTGGAATCTTATTTTTACAGAATACTGAATACCATAAAATGAAAACCCCCCAAAAATCTGAAAATGTGTGCAACTGCTGTTTTACTTTCAATATTGTATAGTATGTGAAATGCAAAATGCAACATATTGTCTATGTTGATAGAAAATTAAAAAAGTTATGGACTTTACAAAGTGAGAATGAAATAATAAGAAATGGCAATGTGAAATCTGGCTGTGGCAGAGGTTAAAATATTGAGCTGTAAAAATATATATAATATCACCCACCAAATCATAAAGTTAACATATCATTTTTGTCACATAGCATAAAAAAAAATCAAAATATACAATGGCAGATTTGCTATTTTTTCTCATTCCCCCAAAATATTTAACATTAATCAATAATTTAGAAGTACTCTAAAATGGTATCAACTTATTATTTTTTCAATGAAAGAAATAAAAACGTTTATGGCTCTGGAATTGAAAAAAGGCAAAATAAGTTCAGAAATACATATATTCGGTATGGCTGTAAGTACAAAAAATATAACTAGGTCTGGAATATATGATGGGTTTTCCAAGAATTAAACTAAATTAATACCTTCATACAAAAAATACCAAATTAATGGGGCATTCCAGATGATTGAAACTGATGATCTGCCCTCAGCAGCTGGTGCTGGAAACTGAACTGTACATGTAGCCAGAAGTTGAAGGCTCCATCCACTATGTGGCTCTGTTGGGATACTCCAGCTCAGCTCCCATTCACTTGAATGTAACCTGGCACAGCCACTACACAGTGGATGAAGACTTCAACTTCCAGCTCTGTCCACTGTTTATTTTCCAGTGCTGTTTACTGCCAAAAACATCTGATCAGTGGGGGTGCTGAGTGTTGGCCAATTGAATTTTGATCAAAATCAATTGTGCTCATCCACAAAGACAATGTAACCTCTTTTAGATGGTGCCCTACTCTATAATAACTGTTCTCCTCGTTCCCATACGTTACCAAAAGTAGAATCCAGCTATATACTGCTCAGTCTTGAAAAGATGGTTGGCTAGTGTAAAGGACCACATAAGACAACCACAATTCTACACATAATCTAAAAACAAAATTAGTCAGAACATAGTATAAAATTAAGTAAATGCCTTTTTTAGCCTTACAAACTATGTTACCATAGGAGATATTTGAGGGGTCAAGTCAAAATGAGGTCATTATTACGGGGGACTTCAACCACCCAGATATAGACTGGGAAACTGAAACCTGTATATCTCTTAAAGGAAACAGGTTCTTGGCAATAAACAAAGACCCAACTGGTAAAGGACCCGACTAGAGGGACGGGCCATACTGGAATTAGTATTAACCAATAGACCTGACAGAACAATGCATGTGTAGGTTGGGGGACACCTGGGAAATAGTGACCATAAAATAATAACCTTCCAATTGTCATTCAAAAGAGTGCTTCTTCAGGGAGGCACAAAATACCTTCAAAAAAAGTTAAATTCGATTAGCAATGGGAGGCCATTGGCCTTACTAATTGGGACAATGTCCTCAAAAATAAACATGCAGCCACAAAATAGGATATTTTTTAAAATCTTCCTAAACTCTAATTGTGAGAGGTACATATGTACATTTATGGAAGTAAAGGGTGAGGAACAAGAAAAAAACAATGTGCATAAATAGAAATGGAAGCAATAATGACAAAAAGAAAGCATTTAAATCACTAAAACAGGAGGATAGTGAAGAAGCATTGAAAAACTATAAGGAAAAGAATTTAAATATGTAAAAGACAAATTAAAGCAGCCAAACTAAGGACTGATTAACCGCCAAACAGAGTAAAACTAACCTAAAATGTTCTTCAATTATATAAATGCTAAAAAGTATCAATCTGAAGGTCTCGGCCCCTTACAGAGTGATGAGGGAAAGAGTCATAGACATTGATGAGGAGAAAGCAAAGTTGTAAATATTTTTTTCTCCACTGCATTCACTGAGGAAAATAAACCGTCAGATGAAATGTCAAAGTAAACTCACCATTAAAGTAGCCTGTTTGATCCAGGAAGAAGTATAGCAGCATCTTAATAAGATTAAAATAGACAAATTGTTGGGACCAGATGGCATGCACCCCCATATCCTAAGAGAATTAAGTAATGTCATAAACAGACCCTTATTTCTGATATTCAAGGACCTGGCGCTTAGTAAATGTGTAAAATTTTAAAAAAAGGGTCAAAAACAGAGCCAGAAACTATACGCCGGTAAGTTTAACATATGTTGTGGGTAAACTGTTTGAAGGTTTTCTAAGAGATACTATCTTGGAGTACCTCAATTAAAATAAACAAATAACACCATATCAGCATGGTTTCATGAGGGATCGGTCATGTCAAACTAAGTTAATCAGTTTCTATGAGGAGTTAAGTTGTAGACTGGTCCGCGAATCAATGGATGTCGTATATCTGGACTTCCCCAAAGCATTTGACACTGTACCACATAAGAGAATGCTTGGACTGGGGGAAAATGTCTGTACTGTATTTGGGTAAGTGGCTCAGTGAAAGAAAACAGATGGTACATAATGAGATTTGGTCACTGTCATATGGTAGGGTAAAACAGGGGGTTAGTATTGGGCCCTATTCTCTTCAATATATTTATTATAAATTAAATTTATATATCTTATTAATTTATTTATATATCTTGTAAAAGGCTTGCACAGTAAAATATCAATCTTTGCAGATGACACTAAACTGTGTTGAGTAACATGAGGACAGTATAATATATATATATATATATATATATATATATATATATATATATAGGACAGTATACTGCATAAATACTACTGCTTGTACACTGTATTGTATTGTATTGTATTGTACACTGCTTCAGTATACTGCTACAGATGGATCTGGATAGACTGGAGGCTTGGGCAGAGAAGTGGCAGTTGAGGTTTAACAATGACAAATGTAAGGTTATGCACATGGGAAGGAATAATGCAAGTCACCAGTACATACTAAATGGTAAAACATTGGGTAACACTGACATGGAAAAGGACCTAGGAATTTTAGTGAACAGCAAACTGAGCTGTAAAAACCAGTGTCAGACAGCTGCTGCCAAGGCCAATAAGATAATGGGTTGCATCAAAAGAGTCATAGATGCCCGTGATGAGAACATAGTCCTGCCACTTTACACATCACTAGTCAAACCACACATGGAGGACTGTGTACAGTTCTGGGATCCAGTGAACAAGGCAGACATAGCAGAGCTGGAGAGGGTTCAGAGGAAGGCAACTAAAGTAATAACTGGAATGGGTGGACTACAGGACCCAGAAAGATTATCAAAATTAGGGTTATTTACCTTAGAAAAAATACGACTGAGGGGAGATGTAATAACTATGTATAAATATATCAGGGGTCAGTACAGAGATCTCTCCCATCATCTATTTATCCCCAGGACTGTGACTGTGACGAGGGGACATCCTCTGCGTCTGGAGGAAAGAAGGTTTGTACATAAACATAGAAGAGGATTATTTACGGTAAGAGCAGTAAGACTATGGAACTCTCTGCCAAGGTGGTGATAATGATGAGTTCACTAAAAGAGTCCGAGAGGGGCATGGATGTATTTCTGGTGCTCCATGTATAACCTGAGACTGTAATAACCAGCACATTATATGACATACGGCAGGTACAGGACAATAAGATGTAATCATTTACCTTATGTAATATGGTAGAGGATGAAGTAAAAGAAATTACATAATAGTAAAAGTAAAACAATCATTTATAATATAAGACGATGCAGACGAGTCACATCCTGATGCAACATGAAGGAAGGAGCTTCTCTGTGACACCCAAGATGCCAGCTCTTATACATTTTCCTGAGCGATGGGATCAAGTCTCAAAGGATCTGTACAAGACCTAAAATAAAAATAAGAATAAGATATATGAATAAAAATTAAACTTGTAGAGAAATTAGTAATACTTGTATACAATGGAGAATACAAATTTCTATTCAGAATATTTTTAATCATGAAACTTCTACAACGTTTTCAGGTGCAGCTACAATCCATAACCCTTGATACTTTGGCTCATCCCCTTGAAGTTACTAGGAGATGGAGCTGGGTCAACCCCATAGTTAGTGGGAGAATCTGTGCTTAGCTTAGGGGTAAAGAAGACTCGAGATTCCCAAGTAAGTGTAACACCCCAGAATGGTGGTGCTACTCGTACATCCTGCTACAATCTTTTATGGTCTAACCTAAATGAGATCTTATGTATTTTTGTCCAGGTCCTCTACACTGTGTTACTATGTGACCGTTTCATACATGTAATATGATTAACCAGCAGGTGGCAGTGTAGATGGCAGAGATATACTTAGAGAGAATGCAACTCAACATTCCATTCATCCCCCTTTGGCCAGAAGTGGGCCAGTCATGCTTCCTTTCAGAAGGGTGAGGCAGAACTTTCCAGTTAGTTCTAGTTTGAGTTCTAAGCTAGACAGAAGGAGTGTGAGGAGGAGCACCCTCAGCTCTGCTGGCCATACATAAAGATGTCTGGAAGCCCTCGGGTCCAGAGTGATAGTTCTTTGACCACCATAAAAGAAATCAGCAAGAGGAATAGTTCTTCGGCTGAAGATATGTTTTACTGAGTGTCAGGAGGGGAATAACAGTCTATGGCACCCCATCCAAGGATACCAGAGCAAATCAGAAGTACAGAAACCAAACTAAAGAGTTTAGTGCAGCATAAAGAAGGAAAACAAAGTTATTAAGCAAGACAGTCGAGAAAGAGAGAAAGCAGGGTTGAGTTTGCCTGCCAGTTTATGCTAAAGACTGCTGGAACTAAGAGAAAGAGAGAAAGCCTGCCAATTGTTTGGATGAATGTTTATTCAAGTAAAGCTGCCATTGAATTTTATCACAAGGTCTGAACTCGAGTTTTTTTTTTTTTTCATCCCTCAATTATTTCCCCTTTTATTTTTGCTTCGGAGCCAAAGCCTGGGGTCCAGCAGTATCCAGGTAGAAGCACCGTGACATAAAGAGACATGTAGGTCTCACTACACCACTCTGTATTCCTACTACACCTGGGACGCTATAGGGGCCCAGGGGGGGGGCAGCGTGTTGCTCTACTTCAAAAGTGCTTGAGAGGGAAAAGAAACTAGAAGGTCAAAAATCTACAAGACATTGTGCATTGGAGTCAATCAGTAAGGTATTGTGGTTGTCCATGGCAAAGAGAGACTTTGCTGCTGTGAGAGGGAATATGGCTAACACACCCTTCGACACTATTAGATGGTTTTGCCATCAGTACTTTATTTCTGTACCCTCAGCCTAGGAATTACAGAAATATACCCAGAACCTCTATTGCATGTCTAGGGTTTTGCAGAGAGCCTTTAGAGTAAATCAGTACTATACCCTCCATCATTGCTGCTGTCCATACATTGCCTTTGGAAGGAATTGCACTGTAAACTACTTTTGGAACAATGCCTTGTTTCTTCTGGATGTACTACTACTCCTATTGTGTACTCTAATAAAGAGAGACTTATTTATTTACTACAACTGGCCTGGTTACTGACTCCACCATGCACAAAACATTGAACCTGCAACTCATGGCTTGCAACTGAATCAACAAATAACATGAAAGTCATCCCGACTACCACTAGACAGGAGCCCCCACCATCAGGATGTGCCCAAAGAGGAGAAAAGGGTGTGTCTTGCTGCCATTGCACAACTCTAGGGGTGTCGAAGTGAGGATTGCCACTGTGATGCATGTGTACAACTAGCATTGCTAGAGCTACTATCTCACCCGTCCTCTACTTGATCCTCATGTGTGGCCAAAAGTATTCGGGACCAGCAAATAGCATGTATGCACCCCACCTGGCCAAGTTACTGATGGTGCAGTTACTGCCTTACCACTTAGTTGTGGTAAACGTGGTGCATTTCAGACCTTTCCCCAAAAATTTACACGTCTAAAATTTAATTATTCTGTATGCTACTAGCTGCAGTTTTTGCCACATTCCATCCCTCAGACTTTTGACCAGGTGCCTGTAGTGGCACAGTCCCAAAATTTAACTCTGCTCCACAATTTATTTCTTCTATATGCCACCAGTTGGACTTTCTCATCATTATGGAAATGTGAAGCAGTTCTGTACCCTCACCAATACTTAAGTCACCAGTCTCTCACTGTCTCTACTTCAACTACAAGTAGCAGAAGCCACAGTAGTTTGCTACAACGAAGAAAAGTTGTCCACGTCTCACATTAATGGCACATGGAGCTCTGCTGCTTCCATGCTACTTATTCATAATGGTGCTATTTGTCCACACATGATACACTTTCACCACAACAGCACAGAACAGTTGACAAACTGTGCAGTTTCAGAAATACTGCCACCCGAGGCCCAAAAGCCGTTCATCAAAGCTCATCCCTTTTTGCAACTCTGATAAATCACCCTTTTACACATGACAGTAACAAGGGACAGGGGCGTAGCTAAAGGCTCATGGGCCCTGGTGCAAGAGTTCAGCTTGGGCCCCCCTTACCTTAGTCTTCTTATGCGGCACAAGGGTCTTTGGGCCCCCTCAGGCTCCTGGGCCCGGTAGCGACTGCTACCTCTGCTCCCCCTATAGCTACGCCCCTGACAAGGGATATGTGTGCAGACAGCCTATTGCACACCCTACATACCCATCAATCCTACTCATGACATGTTTTCCTTCCCTGGAGGGATATCAGGCTTTCAGGCTCTGTGTTGAAACCTCATAACTGGTCTCCATCAGATCAGCTATTGTTTTGTTTGCTCATGATATGTGACTTCCTTCATGAGCTACATGCTACTGTTCAGAATAATGTGACTCGACTTTGTAGAAACCCTGCAAATCTGATCACCATGCTTTGTATGTCTTCTTCTGTCTCCTGTAAGCGCTTTGGAATGTTAGGTCAGTGTGCAACAAACTCACTTTTATTAATGAATTTTTCCTTTCAAAATCTCTTAACCAACCGACTCTCACGGAAACACATAGATGCACTATAATTCTTAGTTGCTTTATTAGAGTGTGCAGAATAAGAACTCAGGGACATTTATTATCTACTCTGCTCCAGAAAACTGTCTACAAAATTTTGCAGTTTGTCTCACGCTGCAGCATTTTGTTGCTTGAGTGTTGTGGGATCAGCATACCAGGCCCATCATATTCATCATAATGTACACTAGGCAAAGATGCTAGCAAATGTCTACACATAGCTCTATGCTCTACCACAGATGGTGTGCATCTCTTATTAATTGTGGCACATATGATGAGATTAAGAATGGCCCATTATACATAGGTCTAAATAAATGTTTCCCTCAATGTGTAGGAGGAGCTGATGGAGTGGATGGAAGTGGTAGTGGTTCAGATGAGATGTTGTGCCTCATTGTACTCCCTTAGGTTGTCACTCCCTGGGTTTCGGTGCAGTGAAATGGTGGTATGAAAGGATCAGGCAAACATAGATGAACAAACATTTTTCCTTACTGAGGTGCAAAGGATGAATTACAGTACATTCAGCTGTCATCTGTACAAGGTGCAATATCTCTATCCTCAGATGATAAAGTATGGTGGCAAGCAAGATGGTAGACAATAGCACTCTAGAATAGTCCTTCTCTCTCTCTTTCTTTCTCCTGATTTGTCTTCCCTAATAGCAATGAGCTGGCATTTGTCGCTATAGGCATCCACTTGTGTAATGCAGGCTTTTACATGTGCCTGTCCTGAACTGTGGTGATGGCTGTCTTAACTTGTTATTCCCTCACCTCCAGCGGGGTCTGTATAGCTGTAGTGCTGATCACTCTGCTGTCTTTGTACACTGTAGATTGCAGATCTTTTGTGGCCTGGGACCTAGAGTAGTAGTCCTCCCAGTACGTCCTTGTAGCGGAAGCATGTGGAAATGTTCCCTCACTCTAGGATTGCTCAGCTAGCTCTCACTAGAATTCTGTAGAGCTCACCCTCCAGGCACGAAGTCAGACCAGCTCACTCCTACTCCTGATAGTAAATTCCGTTCCTAATGCAACTGTACCTTATAATTTCTGAGGCATATATATATAGCATGACATTATACAAAACAATTGCAGATACCCTATCCACAGGCTTTGCTAAAAATTAATCCACAGGCCTAAAATTGTGAAGGAGCCCACTGGACATGACCAGCACAGGCTTTCAGCATCTAGATGTTAAAGCAAATCTCTCCTATAACTGATATTTCAAAATTGTTCATTGTGCATTAAATAAACAGTATAGAATTAAATTCTAAATTTATTAAAAATTATTACATTTATTAGATTCTAATAAATGTGACAGGCTGGCTACACTGGCCCCACAACACCTATTACTTTGAAAAGTGGTGAGCAGTAAAACCCACAAAATTCTAAAATGTTTGTGTAAATACAGTGTGCGCCAAACTTTGGGACTTTTTGGCACTAGTTTTCTGGTGCATAGAGGATAATAAATGTCACCCTATGTACACACAACTTCTCTCAGTGCACAGCAAACTGTATACTGGTAGTAAATAAAAAGGCCTTATGAAGAGAATAGGCTGGAATCAAACTAAGCAGTCTGCAAGCCAAGGTCAGACTCCCAGAAGTAACAGAAGTACCAGGTAGATTTTGCTGTTGGTGCTATGCCCGGCGTTGTTCATAATTAGACTTCTCCTCATACAAAAGGGTATAACAACCACAAAAATCACCAAAAGTAAAAGCACAGAGGACCAAATGCTTGAATATAGATAGTCTAAGTCTACATTTATTTCTTTTTTAAACTCTGTTTATTAAAGATTTTTAGATAAATACAGAGCGAGTATTTTAACTGAATACCAAAAATCTAGATACAGAAAGATAAACGACAGGTTTAGGCCAATATAGAGTTATACAGTTGTGGATATAGGAGAAATCTGTCAACAGTTAAGGTTGCACCAATATAATCTAGCACTCCAATTAAAAAGGCGACGAAGCAAGTGCGCAAATATGTATCTACCTAGATATGCATACAGAAGGTGACTTCCCTCCATGGTGAAGACGCGGAAGCTGCAAACTCCTGTGCCTGTAAAAGCTTGTAAGATCGGGGAAGCTGAAATTTGCCTGTGATGGCTCTAAGGCTCAAGCAGGCTCCAATACCCATCACTGATATATACCAATACAAGCCTGCAGATGGGAACAGTGTATTGGTAAATAGTGAATGGTGTTTTCTATGATGGATAAATTGCTAATTACAGTAACTTAAAAAGAAAGTTAAAAAAAAAGAAAAATTAATCCCATTTCCCCAAAAATGCCCATCGCCACACCCGAAAATGCCCATATTATTAAAATATAACGATATTAATCCCATACGACAAATGGCATAATGGAAATAAAATCATCATGGCCAATTTGCTATTTTTTGTCACCTCACCTCTCAAAAAAAAAACTAAATATAAAGTGCCGATGCAATGCGTGAATCACTGATGGTTGCTTAGAGATTTTGTTTGTAAACATTCAGTTTTTTATCACACGCGTGAAAAACGCATCAAAACGCTTCGCACCCACGCAGAAAAAACTGAACGAACGTACGCAATTGTAGTCAAAACTGACTTCGATTGCGTGTGGATTGGTGCAGATGCGTGCGGATTTTCCAGAACGCACCCTGAACGCATCCGGACTGAATCCTTGACGCTCGTGTGAAAGAGGCCTAAGGGTCGAGGGTCACATTTGAATCTTTCAAGCAGCCCAAGGGTACCAAACATCTAGATAATATTATATATACTAGGTAGAACAAAACAAAGATGATTGTTTCAAAAATGTAGTTGTGTAAGAAAATTGTCTAAACATTCCATAACATACACAACGCCATCTTTGAACATTCATTCTAGTTGTAGTTGAGGTAGTAAACAATACAAATACGGTATCTTTCTTTGTGTCTTTTCTATCTTCTCATTTCAGTGGATATGAGAAGCCAAAATATGGAAAAGAGAAGCTTCTCAATCATCTTTTGGTCATCAAGAAATGTCATGGTGCTTCCTGCTTGCTTACCAAATATGAATTAGAAAATGCCACCAGAATAGGTTAAGCATTATTCTTAGGTACCAGGTAAAGGTTTTTGTGGTGACCTGGAATGGCTGAAGGACCTAGTCTGATAGGTCAACTACCCCATATGCCTGTTATACTCAACAATGCAAACATGGTTTTGTTTTTCCACTTGGTCCTTTTGATCTTCCAAAGTCATGGTAGCATCATCAAATTTTCTGCACTCTAGTGATGTGAGTAATGAACTCAGTAACAACTTCACTGTATGCAACTTCTCTCCCCTTCGCTGCAATGAACTATCATAGGGTTCCTACTAACATAGTAACATAGTAACATAGTTTATAAGGCCGAAAAAAGACATCTGTCCATCCAGTTCAGCCTGTTTTCCTACAAGTTGATCCAGAGGAAGGCAAAAAAACCCTGTGAGGTAGAAGCTAGTTTTCCCCACTTTAGGGAAAAAAATTCCTTCCCGACTACTGCATGGGAGAATGTGACTTCTTACAATAACTAACTAGTTTCTGATCCAAGTCTTGTTATTAAGATTTGAACCGATCAAGTCCTGATGTCGGCACCCAGACCAGAGGTCCAAACTCACAAAAGTAGATTGCCGATGAAAAAGGGATCATATATTTACTCCATCTCTGCAGTCTGGCACATTTCCAGCTAAGTTATGAGGTCGGGACTTCTTTTAGAAAGTCCCCCGGTCACAATCCCCAAAGTACTCTCAGATTGGTGATGGCAGCCATAAGACAGTAGAAAGGTCATAGACAAAGACAGTGGAAGCCTTGTCATAGTGGCCTCTTTTGAGTGGCTCCCTACTCATGTGGATGTATTTTTTCAACAGTTTGGTATATTTGCATTCTGTACCTCCTTTTTCAAGGTATCAACACTCCACCCATTCACCTTGGGTATTTATAATAAGAAGGTGCTTGAATAAGGATTAATAGCTACTTGGTCTAAATATGGTTTCTGCAACTACATGGAAAGGTAAGCTTTTTAAATCTGTTTACATCGTTCAGGGCTGCCCCTTGGCTGTTGTTGCTGTGGTGTGTGCTTGTGGGTTGGTGTGGCCTAGTGTCAAGGGTGATTAGCCTGACAGAAGGAGTGTTGTCGGGCTGCTGAATATCACTACCAGCAGGTGTTGTGGTTGTTTTGAGGTGCTACACCAAATTAGTGTGCAGACCCTCTTCAAAGAAGCCAACATGAAATAGTCAGAAGGTCTATGCATTTGATAGAAATGTATAAAGTGCCTTGTGTTCACATTTATACATTTTGGATAACAGCTTTAGATCAGTGCATGAATTGGATGTGTCTTTAATAGCACTGAATTAGGTTTTCAGTTGAAGGTGTAGACCACCATAATCTTCATGTTATTTAACAGTACCTCGTCTCTTTTTCAAAGCCTTTTTCACATCTTTATTCTTAAGGCTGTAGATGATTGGGTTGAGCAGCGGGACAGCGGCTGCGTTAAATAGAGCAAAAAGTTTCTTGGACTCCAAGGTGCTACTAAGGTTTGAGGTCAGATATTGGCTAAATAGTGTTATGTATAGTAATATGACCACCGTGAGGTGTGAGGAACATGTGTATAAGGCCTTCAGTCTTCCAGAACTGGAACGTATCTTTAGTATGGCATGAATTATAAATATGTAGGACACAAATGTTAGGAGAAATGGTGTCAGGATTATAGGAAATAGTACTTCTATGAAGAAGAGCATTTCAATTAAAGTGGTGTCTTCACATGAAATTCTTATCACAGGGATTATGTCACAGAAGTAGTGGTTTATCTCAGTAGAGGAATAACAAGAAAAACTATATACCGTACCAACAGGAGGAAGAACTTGTAAAAAAGCCAAAACCCAACAGGCAGCAGCCAGTGTTCCACATGTTCCAGTATTCATAACCTGGTGGTATTTTAAAGGTTTACAGATGGCCACATAACGGTCATAACTCATGGCTGTCAAAACTGACAGCTCAAGACCTTGTAGGGATCCAAACATGTACATCTGGGACATACAAGCAAAAAAAGAAACCCTTTTATCCCCAAAAATATAATTTGTAAGGATTTTATGCAAGGAAACTGTAGAAAAACAGATATCTACTATTGACAAGTTGCCAAGGAAGAAGTACATGGGAGTGTGGAGATGAGGTTCTTTACACGCAATGAGAATGGTCAAGTTACCACATATGGTGCTGAAATAAATCAGTAAAACCAGAAGGAAGATCGGAAGCTGCAAGTCAGGGTCATCAGATATCCCCTTAATAATGAAAAATGTGATTGATGTCCGGTTTCTTTGCATTGTAACCAAGGTCATATATCTGAAAAAGAACTTGAATGAATTTTGCATGCTGAAATATACACATCTTCTTATTTATTTTTGGTCAAAATTATTGGTATCTGTTGTAATATCCCAGAGTGGTGTTTCCATTTCTTTACCCTGCTACTGTCTTTAATGCCTACCAATAATGTCATCTGTGTATTTATTCCAGGTCCTTTACATTGTACATTGGTAATATTGCTCTGAATACTGCATTGTTATGCTCATGTAATGTTCCTGGTTGTCCAGCAGTATGTATCTGGCAGAGAGAGAGATCCTTAGGTATAATGAAACTTATCATTCCATTCTACCTCTTTTGGGCAGAAGTCATGCTTCCTACCAGAAGGAAGGGTTACAGTTCTAGTTGATTCCAGTCTAGACTCGATAGAGGAGATGAGAAGACATGAAAGATGTAGCAGCATGGGGAAAGTTCCCCCTGCCGCAGCAGGAGTCTCTCCAGAGGGAAGTAGCTTATAGACTCCTGACTCCTTACAGATCTACAGACAGAGTGTCACAAGGGGGTCAGCAGCCAAAGGCACCCCTCCCCTAAGGTACCAGAACAGAGTAGGGAGAGAAAGCAAAGTACTCTGGTTTGCTTGCCAGTTTATGCCAAAGCCTGCTGGAACCAAGAGAAAGCCTTAATATTGTCTGGATACAAGTTGGTGCAAGTAAAGCTGTTGAACTTTATAAAAGTCTGGACTTATTGATTTATTCTCCACCTCCCCCATCACTCATCCCTTTTATTGCTTCAAAACCAAGCCCTGGGGAGCGACAGTATCCAGGTAGGAGCAGCGTGACACACAGAGACTATTGGCGCCGCACCACACCACTGGACATTCTGATAAACCTGGGAAACAATCGGCCCTGGGAACGGGGGGGCATTGCACTAAGAATAAACTAATACTAAAACTTACAAAAAATTAGCAACTTTCAAAATCTATTTTTTTTCTGCTTTCCAAATTTCCAAAACATATTTTTAGGGACCAATTCAATTGGTTTGATGGGCTATATGTTAGAAACCCAAATACCCAAAGCCCTTTAGGTATTTCACAGGTTTTAAAACAGGAGGGGAAATTTAGAAATCTTATTTTTCTGTAACTCAATAATTGTTAACAGAGAAACAAAACTTAATATTTATAACCCTGGTTCTGGACCTTTTTTTGATATTCTATGCATGGCCCTAGTGTGCTACTGGACTGAAATGCTTGAAGGAGCAAATTTTGGATTTTAGAACATTTTCATTAGGACATATTTCTGTAATCATTTGGGGTTTGAAGAGGCCTTGAGGTGCTGAAAAATAACAGACATCCCCCTAATGCCATTTTTGAAACTATACCCTCAAGGACTTACAATAATCTAAGGGTGTTGTGAGCATTTTCACACAATAGGCTTTTTTGTAGAACTTTTTAGCATTAGGTCGCGAAAATGAAACTGTGCAAAAACAATTATCAATATTACAGTGTGTAGTTAGGAGAAGAAACACCCACAATTTGTTACTCACTTTCTCCAAAGTATGTTAATATCCCATATCTGGTCTTAGACTGCCATTTAGGCACATGGAAGCGCTCAGAAGGGAAGGCTTGCCATTTGACTTTTGTAGTACAGATTTTGCTGGAATGGTCTTTGGTTGCCATACGACATTTACAGAGCCCTGAGGTACCAGGACAGTGGAAACCCACCAAAAGTAGCACCGTTTTGGAAACTACCCCCCTCAATGCAAATATATAAAGGTGTGCATTGAATGGTGTACAGTGAAACCTAGATATTTTACACAAGTATGCCATTTCACTGCTTAATATGGTGGCTTGTGTCACCAGATATATACACCCCATAAACTGTTGGATTTTCCTGGTTATGGAAATAATTCACATGTGGCTATAATCTGATGTCTGTGCACATGGCAGGGCTCAGGGCTATTTGACTTTTTGGAATATGGGTTTTGGTGAAACGCTTGCCCTTACAGAGTTTTTGAATTACCATTAAAAACTCCTGATAAATGACCCATTTTAAAAAACTACACCCTTAAAGGCATTCATCTAGGAGCACAGTGAAATTGAGTGAAATTGACAACACAGATGTTTTCCAGAATTCAATGTGCAAATGAATAGTGCTAAGCAAAAATTTCAAATTTTTACACAATTAGAGCTCATGCACACTATCGAACTGGCTCAGTCCGGTGCTACGAACCACAAATAGCAGTCTGCAATGCATGGGCACCAGCCTGTGCACTTCGTATTGCGGTGAGGACCCATTGACTTGAATGTGTCCATGATCTGCAAGATCTGGCCAAAGATAGAACATGTTCTATCTTTGTGCAGTGTGGAGACACAGACCCAAAAGCACTGCCAAGCGCTTCTGTGATCTTCTGATCTGTTCCTCCTCACTGTAAAAGATAGATGAAGTCCTATCTTCCGTCATATCTTGCGGTTTGCAGAAACGTTCAAGTCAATGGGTCTGCATCCGCAGCATGGAGTGCACACGGCCATTTCATGCCATTGTTGATCAGTGTATATGTCTATGTTGGAGAAAAACAGAGTTCCCATCCCTACAAAGATCTATTATGAAAGTAATTGGAGCAGAATTTCAAACGTATTAGGATTTTTAAAAAAGGTACTCAAGAGGAGATACTCACTTAAATGTTAGCAGTAACACCAATAAACATATCTAATTTATTTTCTCATATTATTTGAGAAAAAGAACATTTTTTCTTACCAAATAATTAGTGTTGAGCGAACATGCTCGGCCGAACTCACTGTTCGGCGAGCATGCCAACGCTCGGGTCCGCTCGGTGTTTGGCTGAACACCGAGTGTACTCGATCGCAATGCTCGAGTCTCTTCCCTGCACGTTTGTTCGCTGCTACGCAGCAAATAAACGTGCGGGTGAGTACTGGCATTCACTGTAATGTTGATTTGTACGCTAATGCTACGCATTGTCTGCTAATGTTACGCATTTGTACGCTAATGCGTACAAATTGAGTTCATTAGCATACTTTTACGAGTGAAAGGAGTAAAAGAGGAGAAGTCGCGATTGTGACCTTTTTCTATTAGCCAGACACCTTCCCCTCTTCCGAGCGGGGGGTGCCTGGTTTAGTCCCATTGACTAACATTATGCTCGGGTGCTTGGCCGAGCACTCGAGCAACCCCTAGTGCCCAGCCAGAGCACCCGAGCATACGAGCACAGAGGTGCTCGCTCAACACTACAAATAATTAAATTAACATCATCCATATTTACTGGACTAATCAATTACCGGTATTTAGCCACACCAATAATGAGTATAATATAGGATTTTATAGGAAGATGTAAGCCACGTCCTCTACGTCCACAGGTCTTCTCTGCTCTCCCTCCTTGATGTGGCAATAGGAATATTTGGATTTATCCGGCACCCCCTGTAGCCCATTGTTTCCTCTGTAGCTGCAGCCACTGCTCACATATAACCCACTGCTGTTAAATATACTCCTGTACATGTAGCCTTTCTTATCTGGTAATTATTGTAATCCCGGTAGTTTACACCTGAAGTCCTCACATGAAATCCTTAATTGGCAATTAGGGAACAGTTACATAAAATTTTAGATATAATTTGAGTAATATTTTGGGTGCATACATTTGCAGCAAAATAAACCATGGAGAAATCATCATTATATGGATATTCCTATCTAGGATATCTTATGTTCAGTGGGGTCTGACTTCTAGACCCTTAACAATTATTGAAGCAGATTTATCGCTGTGTCCACAAGGCCATGTACGGAGTTGTAGTCACTTCCATTCTTTGACCTTGACAGAGACTTGACTATGGTAGGATTTTGAGTTGTTTTTACACAGAATTTGCAACTGATCTGGCCAGCATTATGGCATATTTCCCAATTGGGAAAAATAGTGACAACCTGGAAAAATATATCCATCCTTAATGGGGTTTTCCTATGAAAAATATTCTACATTTTTCAAACCAGCACCTGGATATAAATACTTTTGTAAATGCATGTAATTAAAAATTTAGCATAGCCAGTGAGTTATTCAATAAAATGTATCTGTATAGCGACACCTGCTGTTTGTTTTTTTTCTTATATCTTCGTCCGGCTCACTGCCATAGGCAGTATCTTCATAGGAACCTACGTATGTGCGGCAGCCTTGTATCATTCAGAAGTACAGAGGCTGCCGCACACATTATCCGGCTCTCCCGATCCTCACTAGGAGGGGCTTTTGCTCTCCCAGATTCCATGGTCACATTGGGTCAATGATTTTTGCGGCAGTGGAGAGGCAGCACCCCAGCAACATGGCCAGGTCCATTTGAACCCCTCCTCATCATATCATAGGGCTGGATCCCACAGCACTCCACCTCCTCCTCCATGGACACGGTCCTGTACCCAACAGCAGCAGGGCACAGCATGGCTCCCACTCTCCCTCCTTCCTATCACATGTGTCAAGTCACGTGTTGCCTTGCAGTGTTGGTTCTGATCGGCCTAGATGAGAGTAGCCACAAAGACAAGCAGTTGCTAAAGTACATCAAGCAGCAAACATCCCACTGGCTGTCACCCTGCCAACTCCAACTGGGCAAGGTGGCAAGCAACAATGGCCTGAAAATAGGGGAAATAACATGCTCCCTGCATGGCACACGTCATTAAAGGGGTTGTCCGGGTTCACAGCTCAACCCGGACATACCCCTAATTTCACCCAGGCAGCCCGCCTGACTAGGGCATCGGAGCATCTCATGGATCGCGCAGGGCAAGGGTTTTTCGTTTACATTATACACACTGCCGGGCAGAGGCTTCCGCCCGGCAGTGTGTTCAGTGACGTCACCGGCTGTAATGGGCCGGCTTTAGCGCTGCCCTAGCCGTTTTACTGGCTAGGGCCGTGCTAAAGCCCGCCCATCAGCGCCGGTGACATCACCGGGCTCACTGCTGGGCGGAAGCCTCCGCCCGGCAGAGCCTTGTTCATCACAGGATCCGGGCTAAATGCCTTTGCCCTGCGCTAATTAGCGCAGGGCAAAGGAGGGCATCGGAGCGTGCTGCCTGGGTGAAAGTAAGGGTAGGTCCGGGTTCAGATTTGAACCCGGACAACCCCTTTAACTTAGTCCTGCTCCTGTTTTTTTTGTTTTGTTTTTAAAGTTCACTGGTTTGCACAAGGTGCTAGCAATGTCCAGGAGACTGTCCTCGCATTTTAGCCATTCTTATGTGGCATGGAACATTGTCCTGGACTTATAGCAACAGAACGGTCTGCCTCTACACTGCTTAATCCTCAACATCACTGGAATTCAACATTGCACATGCTAGAGCGTATGTACGAACAGCAGAAGGCGGTGAATGATTTTGTCATGCCACAGCAGGGAGCTTGTGTTGTTTAGAGGCCAGGTAGTGGCAGCTTTAGTGGTGATGAAGATCTCGAGGAGACCACAAAGTTTGTCAGCATCTTAGAATAGACAGTAACGCTGATGCAGCAGGGGCAGTGACTGAAGAAGAACAGCTAACGGATCTTGCTGTCCATCCTGTAGTTTTTGGGGACACACAAGGAGAAACTCTATCAGAGGAGGACGATGTGGAGCTGCCACTGGAGGAGGAGTCACAGTTGGAGGTGGAGGAGCAAGTGGATGATGATGAGTACCAGCAACTTGGCCAGGAGCATGTTCAGCTTCTGCGCTGTTGTATGAATGCAGGCATACTGTTGTCTTTTTGCAATCACCTCGGTGATCGATTTCTGGAGAAATGAGTGATGAAAAAGAGGAGGAGCATCAGGACCAGTAGATGATTGAAAGGAAACACAGCTCACTTCTGTTTAGGTGGTGGAGCCTTGACTGCTGGATAGGTGGTGCGGGCCACTGGGAGATGCAGCGGTTGCTGCATCAGGCTATACAACAACATTAGTGCCATGGTTTTCCCAGGCCACTTTATGGTGATTGGTGATACTGCATGTGTTGATGCAGGGCCTGGGGCCAACATTAGCACCCTGGCCATACTTCACCTTCTGCCCACAGATTCTACACACAGCCACGTTGATGTCCTCCAGTGACTGGATTAAAAATGCCCACACTAACGAGTATGGCATTTTCACTTCCACTCATTTCATGCTGACTGCCTGCTGCCACTGCCTCTATGAACCCGTACACCGCTAATTCTTTCCGGACAGGTAGGCTGCTGAGCAGCATATAGTCTTCCCCAGGCGCGTTTGGCTCTAGACCTCACACTGCTGCCACGCTGCTGACCCACGTCCACTTTAGTACCCTGCTGACTCAGCCGCTGCCTCAAGCGCAAGCTGCCACCCTCTTCTCCTGATGATGATAATTATGATGAAGCCCTGACTTTACCTGGGTCCCACATGCGATTGGCTACATAATCATTCATGTGGCACTGATGTGACCATCACCAGTCTCAGGGCCGTGTGCCTGACCACTTGCAATACCTGCTCCCACGCCACTCTCATCATCACTACTTGCCCATCTACCAGATGAAGCAGTGGATCTCTCCTCCAAATCTTGGCTGGGCAGTAGCTGTTGATTGTACTCAATAAGCTTGTCCTTGCTAAACAGTGGAGCAGAGCTGACAGTATACAATACTTCTTGAGCAGAAGGAACAGAAAATGAAAGAGGCAGGTTCAGGAAAGGTGGGGGCACAGAGCTTGTTCCTGGGCCATGCCAATTAAGAGTGCTTTCAGATGAACCCACTGCCTTCTGGCTGGGGGTTTCTGATGATGTTGGAGACTGAGTCAACCATCCAAGGACAGCTGGGTTGTTGGTGAAAACACAACTGCTGGATGACACTGGCAGCTCTGGCCTGTCGCTGCGACTGCTGCTACCACCCCCCTCCCCTTCTTCTGCTGCTACTTCTGCCAGCTCCAGAAACATTTCTGCCACTGCTCATTCCCTTAGAAGGCCCTGGCATATGTCTGTCGGACATATTGTACTGTAACCGTAACTGTAAAAGTAAAAGAACAGTACTGTCAGGGACGCAATTTCACCCCAGAATCAAGAATGAATGGATTTACTTATGTATAACAGAATTTGAACCCCCCCAAAATCAATAGTATCAGACAGCAATTTCCCCTTAGAATCAAGAATGAATTGATTTTACTTATGAATAAAAGAACGTGAACTCCCCAGAGTCTGCAGTATCAAGTAACAATTTGAACCCAATTACACAATTAGGGATTAACGAATTTACTTACATATAAAAGAACATGAACCTCCCAAAATCTGTAGTATCAGGCCACAATTTCACCCCAATTACACAATCAAGGATTAACAGATTTACTTATGTATAAAAAAAAAGTGGGAACACCTCAAAATCTGTAGTATCAGACCGCAATGTCACCCTCATTACACAACTAAGGATTAACAGTGGTATTACCATTTCTGCACTCTACCACTGTCTCTACTTGGCTAACATTAATGCCATCTGTGTATTTATTTCCAGGTCCTTCACGCTGTGCATTGATAATATTGTTATGTAACTGTGTTCATGTAATATCCCTGGGCAGAAGTGGGCCAGCCCTGCTTACTACCAAAAGGGAGGGGTTTCAGTTCTAGTTTAGGCCAGTTTAGCTGAGAAGACCTGAAAGATGTAGCAGCAAGGGGAAAATGTTCTTTGGCTGGAGCAGGAGCCAGAAGAAGTGTCGGGGGGGGGGGGGGAGGAATAACAGTCGAAGGTACCCCAATCCAAGAATACCAGAACCGACTAAAAGTCCAGTAACCAGACCTAAGTAGAGTTTAGCACAGCAGAGAGAAAGAAAGCAGAGTTATTAAGCAAGCCTGTCAGCCCAGCTGAGAAAGAGAGAAAGCAGAGTTATCAAGTTTGCTTCCAGTTTATGCCAAAGCCAAAAGGAAGCCTAAATGTAAAAAATATTTTCTAGAATCAAGTTTACCCAAGTAAAGCTGCTGTTAAAGTTTAGCAAGGTCTGGACTCAAGTTATTCTTTATCCCCTAACTCAACTATTCCTCTTTATTTAATTTGGAGCCTAAGCCTGGGGTCCTGCTGTATTCAGGTAGGAGCACCCTGAACATATAGGCTGCACCACAACACTCAGCATTCCACTAAACCTGGGACGCGATAGGACCCTGGGGGGCAGCACAATTGCAGATTTACTTATTATAAGAAAAAAACATGAACACCCCAAAATCGGTAGTATAAGGCCTCAATTTCACCCTTATTACAGAACTAAGGATTCACAGATTTACTTCTGTATAAAAGAACAAGAACCCCCGAAATCTGTAGTATCAGGCCGCAATTTCACCTTAATTACTCAACTAAGGATTAACGGATTTACTTATGTAAAAAAGAATGTGAACACCCTAAAATCTGTAGTATTAGACCGCTTTTTAACCCCAGTTAGTGCAAGGTATAATAGAATAGCTTCTCTATTAGCCAAGCTTTAAACTGTTCTATTGGCCCCTTCTCTCTTCTCTATAGCATGGATAAAGCCTCAAAAGTAATATTTTGTAAATAAATGCTTTCCTATTCACAGTCCCTAGCACCTATAATCCCTGCGAGGAAATTCGGCTTTGTGACAAATCAAATTCTTCCGAATTCCACTTTGTCAACCTAGATTCACTCAACACTAATGAACACAACAACCACTGTGCACTGTATCTTCTTTCTTTTCCCCCTTTCTCTGCTGCAAGGACTCGACTATCATAGGGTTCCTACAGCACAGGCAAGTATAACTACTACCAGCAACAAACCAGTTTGTGATCCAGGTCCTTTTTGAATTTGAAACAATCAGGTCCCAACGTTGGCACCCAGATCAAATGTACAAACTTCCTGAAGTAGATAACAGATGAAAGAGAGACCATAAATGGACTTCAGCTCTGCAAACTGGCACACTTCAAGCTCCTAGTCAGGATTTGGACTTCGCTGTAAAAAGTCCCTAGGTCACAATCTCCAAAGTACTTGTGAGACAATGCTTTCAGCTGTTGCGGCGTCTTATGTAAATCCCCAAAGTACTCTTAGATTGGTGGTGGTAGCCATGAGGCAGTAGCAAGGTCAGGAGCCAAGACAGTGTAAGCCTAGTCACAGTGGCCTCTTTCAAGTGAGTCCCTTCACAAAGCAGGTGTTGTCGTCTTGTGGTGCTACACCAAATCAGTGAAGGGACCCTCTTGAAAGAAGCTATCATGAAATAGGCAGAAGCTCTATATATTTGATCAAAATGTATATTAAGTACCTTGTGTTCATATTTATACATTTTGCATAGCAGTGATCAGTGCATGGCATGTGGCTGTGTGGTTCATGTCTTTTTCTCTACAGTTTGCCAGTTTTCTAAGTCAGTCAACCCCTTTAATAGCCCAGAATTAGGTTTTCATTTGAATATGTAGACCACTATAATTTTCATATTATTTTAATTGGACCTCTGCTCATTTTCAAAGCCCTTTTCACATCTTTATTCTTAAGACTGTAGATGATTGGGTTGAGCAGCGGGACAGCGGCTGTGTTAAATAGAGCAAAAAGTTTCTTGGACTCCAAGGTGCTACTAAGGTTTGGGGTCAGATATTGGCTAAATAGTGTTGTGTATAGTAATATGACCACCGTGAGGTGTGAGGAACATGTGTAGAAGGCCTTCAGTCTACCAGAACTGGAACGTATCTTTAGTATGGCTTGAATTATAAATATATAGGAGACAAATGTTAGTAGAAATGGCGTCAGGATTATGGGAAATAATCCTTCTATGAAGAAGAGCATTTCAACTAAAGTGGTGTCTTCACATGAAATTCTTATCACAGGGATTATGTCACAGAAGAAGTGGTTGATCTCAATAGAGGAATAACAAGAGAAACTATATACCATCCCAACGGGAGGAAGAACTTGTAAAAAAGCCAAAATCCAACAGGCTGTGGCCAATGTTCCACAAGTTCCAGTATTCATAACCTGGTGGTATTGTAAAGGTCTACAGATGGCCACATAACGGTCATAACTCATGGCTGTCAATATTGACAGCTCAAGACCTTCTAATGATCCAAACATGTACATCTGGGACATACAAGCAAAAAAAGAAACCCTTTTATCCCCAGAGATGTAATTTGTAAGGATTTTATGCAAGGAAACTGTAGAACAACAGATATCTACTATTGACAAGTTGCCGAGGAAGAAGTACATGGGAGTGTGGAGATGAGGTTCCTTACAAGCAATGATAATGGTCAGGTTACCACATATGGTGATGAGATACATCAGGAGAACCAGAAGGAAGATCAGAAGCTGCAAGTAAGGGTCATCAGATATCCCCTTAATGATGAAAAATGTGATTGATGTCTGGTTTCTTTGCATTGTGGCTAAATTCAAGGATCTGAAAAAGAAATGGCATCAGTATAAATACTGAAATACACACCTATTTCTCTTTATTTCTGGTCAACATATCTGGTTTTTATTAATAAAACAAAATCTAAAACTTACAGAAAATTTGGAAAATTAGCAATTTTCAAAATCTATTTTTTTCCTACTTCCAAATTTCCCAAAGTTATTTTTAGGGACCAATTCAATCTAATGTTGTTTTCATTGGCTATATGTTAGAAATCCACCAAAAATCATCCATCTCAAAAATTCCAACCCTTAGAATATATAAAATAATATTTGTTAATTTTGATCGAGACATAAGAAGCATCCCCCAGATGCCATTTTTGAAACCATATCTGTCACAAACTTACCTGTCTGGGCTCCAATGGTGAGATCTCCAGCTTCGACCCTACCGCACTGGGGAGACGCGCTGTGCAGCCACGCTCCATGGTGATGTGAGAGCATCCTTAGCAACAGGGTACAATGCTCTGCTGTGATCCTGGGACTCAGTGCTCTATTTAAACCTCTTCCTGGCCGTATACCAGTGCCTGCATAGGCTCTAGCTAGGTACCTGTTTCTTGGATTCATTTGGATTGTTTGTGTTTCTGACCTCAGCTTGTATTTTGACCACTCTCTATCTCATGTGATTTGTACTGTGTATTCCATCTGGTTCTGATATTGGCAAGACTTTTTACTACTCTCTGTTAATTGTTTTTGTATTGCGTTGTCCTCCTGGTTTTGATCCATTTTTTCTACGACTATCCCTTTGTGTTATTTTGTCTTTTGGTGTCTGTCTGTCTCTTCACCTTAATAGCGTAGGGACCGTCGACCAGTTGTGGTCTTGCTACCTATGGCTCGTACTGCAAGGAGATAAGGAAAGATGCCAGGGCTCACTGTCCATGTCTGTCCCTATCTTCAAGCGTTACGATACCCCTCAAGGAATTTTAGTAATCTAAGGGTGTTGTGAGTTTTTTTATTGATTGTTTTTTAGCATTAGGCCATGAAAATAAAAATGTGAAAAAAAAAATATTCTTAATACAATATGTAGTTAGGAGAAGAAGCACCTGCAATTTGTTACATGTACAGTAATATCCCAAACTGCCAGGTAGGTACAGTACATGGAAGTGCTCATAAATTAAGGCTTGCTATTTAACTTTTGTAGTGTAGATTTTGCTACTATGGAAACCCAACAAAAGTAGCTCAATTTTGGAAACTACACCCCTCTAGGCAATTATTTGGGGTTTTAGAATTTAGGATTCTGGAATGTAATTCACAGAATTGCACACAATTTGCAATTTCAGTGCTTAATATGTTGTGCCCAGCTTGTGCCAGCTGAGACATAGAGACCCCATAGTCAGATTTTCAGATTTTCCTGGGTACGGATGTAATCCATATCTGGCTATAATCAGCTGCTTGTTCACATGGCAGGGTTTAGGGCTAATTGACTTTATTGGAACATGGATTCTCTTGAAATGGTTGCCCTCACAGAACCTTTGAGACACCATTGCAGTAAAAAACCTTGATGACCCCATTTTAGAAACCACAGCCTAAATGCATTCATCTAGAGGTGTAGTGAGTGAATTGAGCCATTTGTTTAAAAAAAAAATCAAAGTGCAATGGATAGCATTGAGTAATTGGAGCAGAATTAGGATTTTATACAAATGGTGATTAGATATATGTAAATAATTTGTTTTTCATATCTTTTGAGAAAAAGAACATTTTTTAATCAATTAAATTACCATTGTCCATATTTACTGGACTAATCAATTACCGGCATTTAGCTACACCAATAACAAGCAAGATAGATAGGACCTTATAATAAGGTGTAAGCCATGTCCTCTACTTACACAAGTCTACTCTGCTCTCCTTCCTTGATAATATTCTATTATACTGTGGGAATAAGGATATTTGGATTTATCCGGAACCCCCACTTTCTCTTCTGTAGCTGCATCCACCGATCACATATAACCCACAGCTCTTAAATATTTTCCTGTAATGTAGCCTTTCCTACATACGTGGTAATTAATCCCAGTGGTTTACTCCTCCTCCTGAAGTCCTCGAGTGAAATGCTTAATTGGCAATTAAGAAACAGTTACATATAATGTTAGCTATATTTATGTCTCAAAATGAAGAGGTGCAGTCGGCATCTATCCTCTTGGGTGTGTAACATTAAATCAAAGGAAACCATCCATAAATCATCATTTTGAGGCCATTCCTATGTTGTAAAGTCATGGCATATTAATCGGATCAGTGGGGGTCCAACCAATGGGATCTCTATCCAAAATAGACTATACAAAATTGCACATAAATGGGTGTTTCTGGTAGAAATATGGACATTTGCAGACACAATCTGATCTGACCAAGATTATGAAATGTTTCCAACTGGATAAATAAGTAGCAACCCAAAAATTTAAAACAAGACCAGAGGCAATAATCAGCCAGGACTGAACCTACAACAATTTGTTGGTGTAAAGGTGCTGCTGATTAGGCTACTTTCACACTAGCGCTTTTGTTGGATCCGCTAGTGTCAGAAAAAGCGCTTCCGTTACTGATAATACAACCGTCTGCATCCGTTATGAATGGATCCGGTTGTATTATCTTTAACGTAGCCAAGACGGATCCATCATGAAAGTCAATGGGGGACGGATCCGTTTTCTTTTGTGTCAGATTGTGTCAGAGAAAACAGATCCGTCCCCATTGACTTGCATTGTGGGTCATGACGGATCCGTCTTGCTCCACATCCCAGGACGGAAAGCAAAATACAACATGCTGCGGTTTGCTCTCCGGTATAGGAACACAACCAAATGGAACGTAATTAGAGATGAACGAACATGCTTCGAAACGAGCACTGTACCGATCGGCTCCCCAGCGCTCGCATGTGCGCAGGCAGCCGCTTCCATCCTCCTGAGGAGGACAGAAGCGGCTGCCTGCGCCCATGCGAGCGCAGGGGAGCCGAGCGGTACAGTGCTCGTTTCGAGCATGTTCGCTCATCTCTAAACGTAATGCATTTTGGAGAATTCTGTTCTGTTCAGTTACGGAAGCGTTTTTTTTTTCTGGTATTAAGACTCTATGACGGATCTCAATACCGGTAAACTGAAACACTATGTTATACTGTATATAGTAGATTACCGTACCTGTATCCTATGCACTGTACAGTTTGATATATTCTGAAATACTACTGTTATTTTATCCTTTAGTTTCACCTTTCTTGTCACAATCTGTTACCACTTCACAGGTTTTTTCTTAAGAAGACAGGGGGTTTAGCTATCAGAGTACTCTTATGAATAGCGATATGAGTATCCTGTAATGATGCCACCATTAATATTTCAACCAGTTTAACCTCCATTCATAATGCCACCCCTGCTTCCTCCATTAATAGTGTTATCATTGTGTCCTCTACTTACAGCAACCAGTGTACCCTCCATTAATAGTGTGATAGTAATACATACAGTAGAAATAGTGCCACCAGAGTACTCTCATTTAATATTGTGCCCCTGGAGTACCCTCCATAAATCCTTAGCATTCCATGACATCACAAACTGTATTTCCTAGAGGTTTCATGATGTATAGTTACAGCAGAAGCACCAGACATGGTAGAGCCTGGCTATGATCTACAGTGTGTACTAGCCATGACCAGGGAAACCTTTGATACTGGCTCTTTAACCTGTACACGCCATGGCCAATAGTGACCACGGCATCTGTTAGCCAGTCAGCAGCCCCATGACAGGATCCCGAGACATGACATTCAAATTGAATATATATTTACAAAATTCATTAAAAAATCCCAAAACCCAGGGCAATCCCACGCTATAATACTACATAGTAACACATAGTAATACCTGACTACAATTACAACTGAGCACAAATACCAGACCTGTCAATTTCTCTGTTCATCCTGGGTATATCCACCCTTTCAAGACCAAAAGTCTAAACTTTGGAGATTGTCATCATGTTGATCTGTAATGTGTTTGGCTGATCCTGATATACGGCCCACAACTTGGCGGCAGTCCTTGACTTGACTAAGTGCAGGGACCCAAATCTAAAGGTGATTCTTAAAAGGAAAAAATTGGAATATCCAGGAATTTTCCTATAGCTGACTGTCCCACCAAACTAGGGAGAAGGGCCTTGGTAAGGGAGGTCACCAAAAACCCAATGGTCCCTCTGGCTGAGCTCCTAAGATCCTGTATGTAGTGAGAAAAATGTACAGGTGGCCAACCATCACTGCAGCACTCCACCAATCTGGGCTTTATGGCGCAGTGAGTAGAAAGAAGCCTTTCCTCAGAAAAAGACACATAAAAAGCCTGCCTGGAGTTTGCAAAAAAAAGCAAGAGAAATGAGATTCTCTGGTCTGATGGCATCAATTCTAAGTATCATATCCAGAGGAAACCAAACACTGCTCATCACTTACCAAATAGCATCTGTACAGTGAAGCATAGTGGTGGCAGCAGCATCATGTTGTGTGTGGGGGGGAAGGGGGGGGGCAGCAGCTGGGACTAGGAGATTAGTCAGGGTTGAGGAAAAGCTGAATGGAGCAAAGTACAAGATATTCTTTTTTTTTTAAACTGCGTATTTTATTGGTACAATATAAGTACAATATAAGTACACTTTTTCCAATATAATACAATAACACAATGAAAAAGAGGGCCATAGAGTATATATATATACAGTACAGACCAAAAGTTTGGAGACACCTTCTCATTCAAAGAGTTTTCTGTATTTTCATGACTATGAAAATTGTAGATTCACACTGAAGGCATCAAAACTATGAATTAACACATGTGGAATTATATACTTAACAAAAAAGTGTTAAACAACTGAAAATATGTCTTATATTCGAGGTTCTTCAAAGTAGCCACCTTTTGCTTTGATTACTGCTTTGCACACTCTTGGTATTCTCTTGATGAGCTTCAAGAGGTAGTCACCTGAAATGGTTTTCACTTCACAGGTGTGCCCTGTCAGGTTTAATAAGTGGGATTTCTTGCCTTATAAATGGGGTTGGGACCATGAGTTGTGTTGGGCAGAAGTCAGGTGGATACACAGCTGATAGTCCTACTGAATAGACTGTTAGAATTTGTATTATGGCAAGAAAAAAGCAGCTAAGTAAAGAAAAACGAGTGGCCATCATTACTTTAAGAAATGAAGGTCAGTCAGTCCAAAAAATTGGGAAAACTTTGAAAGTGTCCCCAAGTGCAGTCGCAAAAACCATCAAGCGCTACAAAGAAACTGGCTGACATGAGGACCGCCCCAGGAAAGGAAGACCAAGAGTCACCTCTGCTGCGGAGGATAACTTCATCCGAGTCACCAGCCTCAGAAATTTCAGGTTAACAGCAGCTCAGATTAGAGACCAGGTCAATTCCACACAGAGTTCTAGCAGCAGACACATCTCTACAACAACTGTTAAGAGGAGACTGTGTGTAGCAGGCCTTCATGGTAAAATAGCTGCTAGGAAACCACTGCTAAGGACAGGCAACAAGCAGAAGAGACTTGTTTGGGCCAAAGAGCACAAGGAATGGACATTAGACCAGTGGAAATCTGTGCTTTGGTCTGATGATTCCAAATTTGAGATCTTTGGTTCCAAGCACTGTGTCTTTGTGTGACGCAGAAAAGGTAAAACGGATGGACTCTACATGCCTGGTTCCCACCGTGAAGCCTGGAGGAGGAGGTGTGATGGTGTGGGGGTGCTTTGCTGGTGACAATGTTGGGGATTTATTCAAAATTGAAGGCATACTGAACCAGCATGGCTACCACAGCATCATGCAGCGGCATGCTATTCCATCCGGTTTGCGTTTAGTTGGACCATCATTTATTTATCAACAGGACAATGACCCCAAACACACCTCCAGGCTGTGTAAGGGCTATTTGACCAAGAAGGAGAGTGATGGGGTGCTACACCAGATGACCTGGCCTCCACAGTCACCAGACCTGAACCCAATCAAGATGGTTTGGGGTGAGCTGGACCGCAGAGTGAAGGCAAAAGGGCCAACAAGTGCTAAGCATCTCTGGGAACTCCTTCAAGACTGTTGGAATACCATTTCAGGTGACTACCTCTTCAAGCTCATCAAGAGAATGCCAAGAGTGTGCAAAGCAGTAATCAAAGCAAAAGGTGGCTACTTTGAAGAACCTCGAATATAAGACATATTTTCAGTTGTTTCACACTTTTTTGTGAAGTATATAATTCCACATGTGTTTATTCATAGTTTTGATGCCTTCAGTGTGAATCTACAATTTTCATAGTCATGAAAATACAGAAAACTCTTTGAATGAGAAGGTGTCTCCAAACTTTTGGTCTGTACTGTATATACACAAAAAATGAACAAGCACCTCTAAAATAAGTGAATAGGTGGAGGACAGGTGCAAGATACAATGGCTATTAGATATACAATACAAAAAAGTATTAGTACTCTGTATGCGCTAAGATACAGATATAGTGAATGTGTGAAAAAAGTAAAATGCATGACTGCTATACTTACTATGAGAAAGTAGAAGCTCTTAGCACATTTTGTATTACATACTAGCTGAAGGACCTGGCTTTGCCCGGGTATATTTAATTTATTTCATTTAATGTTTGTGTGTGTGTCATTAAAAGATATCAAGAATGACCTCTACAGTAACCGCCCCTTTAACAGTGACCTCCACAGCAGCCCGCCCCTTAACAGTAACATCCACAGCGCCCTCCCCTTTAACTGTGACCTTCACAGGAGCTAGGGTTGCCACTGTCTTCACCCCAAAAAGCCAGACCTCACCGGCCATGCCCCCAAAAGTCAAGCAGCACCCCCAGTTCCCATGAAGCCACATCACTACACATGAGGCCACCCCTGGCTCCGTGAAGACACGGAGGAGAAGCTATCTGAGTGTGAGCTACTGAAAGGGTGGACATCCATGCATCCGTCCAGGCACTGCGTCAGACGTAGAACAGGTAGCCAGATAACTGGACTGTCCAGGCTAAAGCCGGACATCTGGTCACCCTTACATCATCCTGCCCCTATGGTGGCCAGAGGTCCGGTTTTAGGCTGGACAGTCTTGCTTTCAGACTCCCTGTCCACCGTCCGGTGCAGGGTCTGGAGAGACACAGGGATGTCCACCCTTTCAGTAGCTCATGCTCAGACAGCTTCTCGTCCGTATCTTCATGGAACCGGGGGTGTGGCATCATGGGGACCGGTGGCACGGCTTCACGTTGGGGGGAGTCTGGACAGTCTGGCTTTTAGACTCCCTGTCCTCTGTTATGTGCAAGGCCTGGATGGACACAGAGATGTCCTTTTGAACAGCTCACTCTCAGACAGCAGCACTGTGTAGTCTGAGCATGAGCTGCAGGGAGAAATTCGCCCTCCTCCCTCCCCTGCAGCTGACAGAAGTTGATTTTTACCTTCATTTTTTCAATCCCAGTCAAATGCGGCGTGTAAGGGGCGTGGCCTGACTGAGTCGGGGGCGTGACTTTTGACTCTTTTGAAGATGGCCTCAATTACAGGTCGATGCCTTAGTAATTTAGGAGAAAAGTGGGTAACAGTGGAAAAAAACATCTTTTATTACTACTGAACGGTAAACATGTGAAATTTACATTATATGAGGTAATGATTGATGATGAGTTAGTCTAAAACATAAGTTTTATTTATGGTAACGGAAATACCCCTTTAACAGTGTCATCCACAGCGCTCTGTCCCTTTAAAGCAGACCTACAGTAGTGAACTGGCGAGGTTGTTACGGAAACCTGATGTGTGTGGAGACTAACTGCCTGTGAGCTTCTATTGGCTGATAAGGGTCATGTGACCAGGCTTCTATTGGCTAATGCATTTTTTGGGAATATGTCAGGAACGGTACGTCCTGGAGAGCTGAGACCCGTTCTAAAACCTTCCCGGACACCTGATGTACCTGTGTGCCAAATTTCGTGATTGTAGCTGCGACGGTGCGGATTCCTTTAGCGGACATACACACACACACACATACACTCAGCTTTATATATTAGATATATATATATAATCATAATTATTATTAACTGGGACTGGATGATAACTTCATCACAGAGTGTCCAGCTTCAGAGACCTTTAATGATAAACTGTAATCTGCAGGAGAACATGGCATTCATGGTGCATCCACAGGGTATATAAGGTATTACATGTTTCAAATTGGGCTGTCTTTGTAATTGATGGAAATGTCTGGTCCTCCAGAGTGATCAATGCTCTTTGTAGTCATCTTCTTCTCTGGCTAATAAATGAAAATGGTAGGTACAGCGGGATGAAGAGTCCATCTTTACAGGTGAACGTGTACGGAACTAGAAGCAAATTCCCTCTCTTGGTGTTCTCAGGACCCAGTTATGGATCTGGAGAATGGGAAGTCCTTTCTAAGAGATCCCTATCAACTAAATTGTCCCTGGTTGTAGGGCCATTCTACTATCAGAATCAACCCCTTAGTTTAAGACCTTAGTGGCCACCAACATGCATTTTTACAACACTAAGGGGCCTTAGTCAAAGCCACTAGCTAGCCTTGGCACTGCACTGGTCTCCCATGTGGGGAAGGGCAGGAGCCCAGCACTGATCCCGGCCATTTAACACCTTATATGCCATGGCATCTAAGTGGTTTCAAAGGGAGTAGGTTCTTTTGAAAAGCTAAGCCCCCACAAATGAGATTGCAAGGTGCTAGTATCTTTACATAACAGTCGGGGTCTAGTGAAGGCCCTTAGGTCTGCCCTTTGTGTTTGCCTATTAGGTGTACCAGAGGCATGGCCTGTCAGTATCCTATTGACACCATAATACACTGTACTAAGTGTACTATGTGAGTGATCAGGGAATAAAGTGGTAAAAATAAAGAATTAAATAAAAGTTTAAAAAAAATATATATATATATATATATATATATATATATATATATATTCATTGAAAAAAATGCTTTTCAATAGAAGAAAATTGAAAAAAAAAACTAAATCTCCTCCACCTATGGTAATATTGCATACGTAACAACGTCAACTATTCAACTATTATGCCATATATCCTGCATGGTGAATGCCGTACAAAAAAGAATTCCTGTTTATAACTAACTTATTCGCCGCTTTAAAAAGTAGAATAGAAAACTATCAAAATGTGTTATGTACCCCAAAATGAAAACTACTGGTCATCCCATAAAAATCAAGCCCCAACAAAGCACCATAGGAAAAAACTTAAAAAACTTAAAATATTATAGTTCTTGGGAAGCCGCGATGCAAAAACATTTTCTTTTTTTTATGCAAAAGTAATTCAAACTCAAAAGAACTCTATGTATTTATTGCTGTAATCTTACTGACCCAGAGAGCAAGTTGCATGTCACAACATTTACAACATAAAAAGACAATGGTGGTAATGCTGTTTTTTTCCATCCCCCCGAAGAAGTCAATAAAAGTTAATCATGAGTTATGTGTACCCCAAAATGGTGCCATTGAAAACTATAACTTGTCCAGCAAAACCCACCCCTCAAACAGATACATCTTCCATGGAAAAAAGTTAAAGCTTTGGAAACCTGAAACAAAACGTTGCTTGGTCATGAAGGCCCACAAACTCCTGAAGTCAGGGGTGGACTGTTCATAGACCTTACAGGGAAATTTCCCAGTGGGCCGGTGGGACTTCAGGCTGAAGTAATGTCAGATGCATCACCAAAAGAGGGGGAAATTACTCAAATAAGTATTTGACAATCTATCTGTGTATGTTACAACCTCAAAAATATCTTGTATATCATTTTCTTTTAACATTTTTTAAATATGGCTCATATAACTTGATATAATTGGTTCTCTAAATTTCTACAAAGAACCAAAATTTCAGAGATTGATTGACTTACACGCCCCAACCTGACAGTAGATGAATTCATCAACGATCAGACATATTACCTGGACTCAGGCTTATGAGTTATTACAGGAAAAAAAATACGTAGAGCATGTCGATAAATATTGTTTCATGTTTCCCAAGCTCCATTTGAAAGCTTTTTTCACATCTTTATTTTTCAAGCTATAGATGAGAGGATTTAACATTGGGACAGCGGCCGTGTTGAAAAGAGCAAAAAATTTTTTAGATTCTAAGGTGCTGTTTAGGTTTGGTGTCAGATATTGTCCAACAAGGGTCGTGTAGAGCAAGATAAAGGCCGTCAGGTGAGAAGAACACGTGTAGAAAGCCTTGCGTCTTCCAACGCTACATCGTATCTTCATTATGGTGTTGATTATAAAAATGTAGGGAAGAAGCGTCAGAACAAATGGAGTCAGATTAAGGACTATTAGCCCTTCTATGAAGAACAACTTTTCTAAGAAAGATGTGTCGTTACAGGAAATTTTCATCAGGGGAACAATGTCGCAGAAAAAGTGGTTGATTTCATTGGAAAAATAGCAAGAGAAGCTGCACATGATCCCAACTGGTGGAATGACTTGTAAAAATCCCCAAACCCAACAGGCAGAAGCCAATAGGATACAAGTTCTAGTATTCATAACCATGTGATACCGTAAAGGGTTACAGATGGCCACATAGCGGTCGTAGCTCATAGCTGTCAGCATTAATAGCTCATGACCCGTCAAAGAACCGAACATGTACATCTGTATCATGCAAGGAATATAAGAAATGGCCTTGTTCTGGGTGACGAAACTTGATAGGATGTTGTGTAGAGTGACTGTTGAATAAGATATGTCCACTACAGACAAGTTTCCTAGGAAAAAATACATAGGAGTATGGAGGCGACGATCAAGATAGACCAAGAAGAGAAGGGTTATGTTACCACCAAGGGTTATGAGATAGATAAGGAGAACCAGGAGGAAGATGAGAAGCTGAAGCTCTGGGACATCAGTAATCCCTTTTATGATGAAGTATTTGATAATCGTCTGGTTGGGATTCATTTTCATCTCCAAATTCTAAGATCTGTAAGAAATACCAGAGAAAGAAAGGAACTAAAAGGTAATAAGACGTTTGTAGGGATTAGGGGTAAGAAGCAGAACTGAAGCTCCTGGCCTCCAATTAGAGATGAGCGAATCATCCAAAATTTGCTTTGCCGAATGTTCATCGAATTTTTTAAAAGATTCGTACTTAATACGAAACTATTCAGTCGAAGCTGCGTACAAATCATTCGTTATTCTGTCGTGTTCTATGAACATTCCCATGAATACTTATGCCTAAGTGTACAGTCATGGCCAAAAGTTTTGAGAATGACACAAATATTATATTTTCACATGATCTGCTGCCCTCTGGTTTTTATGTGTGTTTGTCAGATGTTTTTATCACATACAGAAATATAATTGCAATCATATTATTAGTAACAAAAGCTTATATTGACAGTTAGAATGAGTTAATGCAGCAAGTCAATATTTGCAGTGTTGACCCTTCTTCTTCAGGACCTCTGCAATTCTCCCTGGCATGCTCTCAATCAACTTCTGGACCAAATCCTGACTGATAGCAGTCCATTCTTGCACAATCAATGCTTGCATTTTGTCAGAATTTGTAGGTTTTTGTTTGTCCACCCGTCTCTTGATGATTGACCACAAGTTCTCAATGGGATTAAGATCTGGGGAGTTTCCAGGCCATGGACCCAAAATCTCTATGTTTTGTTCCCTGAGCCACTTAGTTATCACCTTTGCTTTATGGCAAGGTGCTCCATCATGCTGGAAAAGGCATTACTGATCACCAAACTGCTCTTGGACAGTTGGGAGAAGTTGCTCTCGGAGGACATTCTGGTACCATTCTTTATTCATGGCTGTGTTTTTAGGCAAGACTGTGAGAGAGCCGATTCCCTTGGCTGAGAAGCAACCCCACACATGAATGGTTTCAGGATGCTTTACAGTTGGCATGAGACAAGACTGGTGGTAGCGCTCACCTCATCTTCTCCGAATAAGCTGTTTTCCAGATGTCCCAAACAATCGAAAAGGGGATTCATCAGAGAAAATTACTTTACCACAGTCCTCAGCAGTCCACTCCCTGTACCTTTTGCAGAATATCAGTCTGTCCCTGATGTTTTTTCTGGAGAGAAGTGGCTTCTTTGCTGCCCTCCTTGAGACCAGGCCTTGCTCCAAGAGTCTCTGCCTCACAGTGCGTGCGGATGCACTCACACCTGCCTGCTTCCATTCCTGAGCAAGCTCTGCACTGCTGGTAGCCCGATCCCGCAGCTGAAACACTTTTAAGAGACGGTCCTGGCGCTTGCTGGTCTTTCTTGGGCGCCCTGGAGCCTTTTTGGCAACAATGGAACCTCTTTCCTTGAAGTTCTTGATGATGCGATAGATTGTTGACTGAGGTGCAATCTTTCTAGCTGCGATACTCTTCCCTGTTAGGCCATTTTTTTGCAGTGCAATGATGACTGCACGTGTTTCTTTAGAGATAACCATGGTTATCAGAAGAGAAACAATGATGCCAAGCACCAGCCTCCTTTTAAAGTGTCCAGTGGTGTCATTCTTACTTAATCATGACAGATTGATCTCCAGCCCTGTCCTCATCAACACCCACACCTGTGTTAATGGAGCAATCACTGAAACGATGTTAGCTGGTCTTTTTAAGGCAGGGCTGCAATGATGTTGAAATGTGTTTTGGGGGATAAAGTTCATTTTCTAGGCAAATATTGACTTTGCAAGTAATTGCTGTTAAGCTGATCACTCTTTATAACATTCTGGAGTATATGCAAATTGCCATTATAAAAACTGAAGCAGTAGACTTTGTAAAAATTAATATTTGTATCATTCTCAAAACTTTTGGCCATGACTGTACAAAGTGTGTACGAAGCTTTAGCGTATTATTGTCTAGGCCTGCACAAAGAATGAATATACAGTAAAAGTACACTACTTAACTGAATATGTATTAGCATTAGCATGCAAATTATCAGATGTATAGTATTAGCGTACAAATTATATGATGTATACGTAGCGTTAGCGTACAAAGATTTCAGAATAATCTTCCGAAGCCAATCTGAAAATATTCGGATTCGCTTCAGTGTAAAAAATTTCCAAGATTCGTGTCGAATCTACGAAGCGGCGAATAGATTCGCTCATCTCTACTTCCAATGCATAATCTGTAACAGGGTCTCCCACTCACCATTAGCCATTGATAATGCTGACATCTTCTTATGTGGTAGAGGGGAGTTTGGGCCCATTGGTCATCAGGACAAGATGCAATTGTTAGCTCTGCGCCCTGTATAGCTACACCCCAATTAGGGATGCATGTTACTGAAAGGTAGAATATCCCTCTAAAATGTAGTCTTTAACTAGAATTATCAATTTATTGTCAGTACTTGAGGCCATGCAGTATCATACATTGCCCATAGACTCCTACCAGTGGTGTACATAGAGAAGTAAGGGCCCCATAGCAAGGATCAGACCAGGCCCCCCACACAGGACAGAAGGGTTTCTGCCTAAACATCTTTCCCAGACCCTTGGGCCATTTTTCCACTGCCTCATTTTCTAAAAGTTGTTCCTTTAGAGGGTAGAGTCCTGACCAAGTTTCCACCCCCAGTAGAACAGGGGATGATCCCAACTGGGCCCCCTCTTGCCCTGGGCCCCATAGCAGTTGCATGGTCTGCCGCTATGGTAGTTACACCCCTGCTTCTATCTATCTATCTATCTATCTATCTATCTATCTATCTATCTATCTATCTATCGTATGATATTTCATAAAGTCTGCAAAAGAATAAACATTTCCAGGATGTAATCCCTTTACCTCTCTATGAATGTGCAAATAACTTGGGTCCATAATCTGTGACCCTGGACTTTACAGATCTGTTACACTTACCTGATTCACTCACCCTCGGACAGGTCTCTCCCTCTGATATAGCAATGCACTATTTATTAATAATAGTAAAGATTCGAGCTTGAGGCTCCATTATCTAGCTGCAGATGCTGGGTCTCACCATTGTCCTACATGAGATCGTCTGTGGCTATTGTTATGAGTGTATATATAATACAACGTTAGTGGTAATTAATCTCCCAGGATTAGTTAAAGTAGTTGGATTCATGAGCTAATTAGTAATTAGGGCCTTGGTTATACATAACATCGTCAATTCAAATGAACATGATCATTAGGAAAATGTCAACATTATATACCATTTTTATACTATAAAGGAATTCATCAGGGATCAAGGGGGCCAAAATGTGTGGCTTCCTTATGAAACATGGGTGACGTCTTGTAGTGCCCTGGAGCAAGGATATTTTGGAACATGGACGTTTGTGGACATTTGCCCTATTGCTACTACACAAAGAAATGAACTCTATACTTATACTGTTTTGTATTGTTGAACTGCATTTTATATGCTTATTGTAATATATCATGTTTATTTGCACTGTTATTGCACTGTACTGTGGAAAGGGTTAATGCAGAGCCAGGTAATACTAAGAGACTTTGGGACTTTCTTCTTGTGGACTGAGAAGTTAGAAATCCTCCACAATTACTATAAAGGATGATGCAAGATTGTTGAGGGGAAAAATCAGACACACTCATCTACTGTCTTGTTTGCTCTGTTGTTTATGTCTGGAAAGACTGCTTAGTCATTCTCATAGCTTTGTATTGAAATGCTATGCAGATTTATGGCAGACTGAAACTGCAACAATGTTTCTGTTTAGGCTGTCCTTCTCCACTGCACCCACACCCTCCATTATAAGGTTTTAGTTCAGCTATAAACTGTATAAAAGGAGAGCAGTTAGAGCCTCTAATTGTCTGATGACCAATGTCTAGTAGAAGAGAATATACAAGACTGCATGAATGACCAGAAGAAGATGCTGAGACCATGTTACTCTGACGGAGACTCTGAGTCTTTGGCTCTTGGACAATTGATCCACTGACCCTGAGCATTTTGGCCTGGGTACAAGCCTTCTGAGAGAGAGGGACAGCTATCTCAGGCCTTTCCTCATCACAGAACCTTCTTCTGCCCGGGAGGAGACTGGAAAAGCCTGCTCAGTGCCTTGTCTGTATTGTTTTGCACTTGAGTCCCTCCAGTAAAGAGGCACACTGTTTTACTGCAAACCCTGACTGTCTGGAATTGCTTCCTATTGGGAGGCAGCATGCCTTACCATCCCCCCAGAGACAAGTATTCAGATACAGGGGCTTGTTTAAGAAAATGTGACTATTTTTTAATAGAACAGTCCCTTTAAGTGATGCAGATGTTTCCAGTACAG
Source organism: Rhinella marina (assembly GCA_900303285.1). Lineage (NCBI taxonomy): Eukaryota > Metazoa > Chordata > Amphibia > Anura > Bufonidae > Rhinella > Rhinella marina. The sequence goes on along the minus strand of ONZH01000713.1, from coordinate 65,933 downwards.
CTTGCAGTATTGAGGAAATCCTGCTGTCCAGGGTGGCACCCAAAACTCTGATCTAAGAATCATATGCTGTATTGGACAAATCACCATGTTGTTCTCATGTTTTCTAGGGATGGACCCCACCAGGAAGGTTCCGTGTGGCCTTTCGAGTAGAAATGAGGAAATTTTCGAAAAATTTGATTTGGCAACTTCGCTGAAGTTAGTCAAGACATTCCAAACTAATTAGTCACAGATCACTATAAATCAGTCATACCCAGGCCACTCTGCCTTAGGATACGGCCAAATGCCTGTGCTGCGAGTGGGTTGCAGCCATTAAAAACCGTGCCGCCAATTAGCAGCTGAAAAATAATAAAGACTGCACCTTTAATCCAACCTTAAACAGGGGCCATTGCTAGTATGAGGTTTGGCTGATTAGGTTGGGGGCACAATATGTATATTATTACTGTTCTAGCCAGCAATCTCCTGCAGGTTATTTGACAGTAAACACTGAATATTACCGTATTTTTCGCCCTATAAGACACACGGCCTATAAGACCAACAATCAGACTCATAATGTTAATCGGATCTCATCTCACAGCCCCAATTAGACCCCCAATGTTAATAAGACCCAAATCAGACCTAAGATCAGACCCCAATGTGAATGACCCCCAATCAGATAAGAGCCCCATGCCTCTCATCAGTCCCCATTACCTCCAATGTCAGCCCCCATTACCTCTAATGTCAGCCCCATGCCATTAATGTCAGCCCCAATGCCTCTTTTGTCAGCCCCCATGCCTTTTATGCCAGCCCCCATGCCTTTTAAGTAAGCCTCTATTACTTTTATGTCAAACTCCATGCCTCAGAGAATTTAAAATAAATAAAACACTTACCTGTCCTGCTCCTGGACGCCGCCGCTGATCTCTACCCGCGCTCTGTCTTCCATCTGCTGTCGGCTGTTCTGTGAACTGGCGCGCACAGTGTGAGGTCACAGAGTGCCCTCACGCTGTGCGCAGCCCTGCACAGCCAACAGCTGAGCGGAGGACCAGGAAGCGATGAGTACAGAGTCTTCACCGCTTCCTTGTCCTCCGGTGCTAATAAGCGCTTCCATAATGGAAGCGCTCATTAGCATTCGCCCCATAAGACGCAGGGGCATTTTCCCCCACTTTTGGGGGGGAAATGCGTCTTATAGGGCAAAAAACAGCTAGCTCCTCCTCTCTGCATCTTGCTGACTTTTGTAGAACATCGAGACTTTGAAGGATACCGTAATTTGGAAGAAGTTAAGCCAGCAAAAGAGGAAGATTGTCATCATTAAAGGGGTTTTCTAGGATTTTAATATTTATGACCTATACTCAGGAAATTAATATCAGATCGGCGGGGTCCGACACCGGGTACCCCCGCTGATCAGCTGGTTGAAGAGAAGGTCACGTTCCATGTGAGTGCAGCCTTCCATTCATTGTTTTCCTTCTCGAAGTCGACATTGCAGCGGTGAGCGGTGGTAACTACAAGAAGCCATCCCATTCACTTCTATGAGATGGCTCTGTGTTATACACTTCAATAGGAAGAAGCTGTCGCATTGAAGTGAATGGAATGGCTTGTAATTACACTGTTCACTGCTGCAATGTCGAGGGCGAGCAGACAGGGACAAAGGGACAGCTGTGCTTGCATGGAAAGCGACCTACTCTTCAACCAGCTGATTGGTGGGGGTGCTGGGTGTAAGACCCCTGCTGATCTGATATTGATTAGGTCATCAATATTAAACTCCTGGAAAAACCCTTTAAGACCTGACCCCCTAAAGGGATGCAGACTGGATGGTATTGGTTGGCACGCTTGCACCAGAATAATAAAGGCTTCCATCAGGGGCGTAGCTAAAGGCTCATGGGCCCTGGTGCAAGAGTTTAGCTTGGGCCCCCCTTCCGTGCTTTTTGGCCAGGGAATCACATAGCCTTCATGGTGCCTAAGGCAAAAATTGAAACGGCCCCCCATGCCAAATTCTTTACCTACTCGCTTCCTTCCAGCCAGAGGTGTAACTTGACCTGCATGCACTTTCTATAATACCAGCGTCTTCTTATGTGGCACAAGGGTCTTTGGGCCTCCTCAGGCTCCTGGGCCCAGTAACGACTGCTACCTCTGCACCCCCTATAGCTACGCCCCTGGCTTCCATCTTATTGGTATTGAATTACATATCTTAGGTTACGGCTGATGTGGGAATAAGTAAATGCAGGAATAAACAAATTAAACTAATGCAGACTAAGTCTCCCTTCACTCTCCCTGCACTCTCCCTACAGTCTTCCTCTCCAATATTCTTCTAGTAATCATTTTCAGCAACAGTTTCCCTAGAGCATGAGCACTTGCCACATCTCAACCTCTGTTCAGCTCACAGTAAAATAGTGGAGACCACACGAGGGTTTTATAGGGCTATGACATCACAGGGCATGGCTATCAGCAGATTGGCTCGCTGCACAGCATTATGGGTGATCTTGCATTGTGCCGCTGTGATCCTTGGTTGCATGACACATTATTGGCCAAAAGCACCTTAAAGGGGTCGCTGTATCTTTTTTGTTTTTTTTCTTTCATTTTCCCCCTTTTTCTTGTTATTGTACTTGTTGCCTACTGGGCCAGCGCTGCACTCCTGGCCCTTATACGCTCCTTGGTCTGTATGTGTAGTTTGGGGAGGGGCCCAGGCACATTCTTTTCACAGGGGCCCTCTGCTGTCTGTGTCCACCCCTTCTCAACACTGTATTTGAGCCCACCTTATGGTACCAGAAGAAGTGTATAATATTATGCATTTGGCCGAATTCAACTGTATTGCCATGGTAGGACAGCAATGAAGTTGAATATTGTGTTGAAGCTTATGGTTCCCAACCCCGCAGTTCACCCTGATAGGCCTGAAGCATATGAAACAGTGAATTAGGTCTCATTCATGGCAAGGACATCATCACTTTCCCCTGTACTGGGACACAATGTAATAACAATTTTACCCAATGCCTGCACTGAGGCGCAAGCTTCTCAGGCATTAGGCCAGAAAAGGCCACCAGCCTGCATCCCAGACTGCAATGGGGAACAATCAGCATTAGTTTTGTTTTTGTTTTTTTCCCTGGCGACTTGACAATAACATACAAGGGGGCAGTGGTGGGACATTACTAGGGCAATAGGATGGACATTGGTGGTGGCAGTAAGATGGGCATTACTGGTTTTAGAGGGGTGGATATTACCGATGGCAGTTAGGGGACATTACCAGGGGCAAGTGGAGGGACATTACTGGGGGCAGTGGTAGTAACATTACCGGGGGCAGTGGGGATGACATTACTGGGGCCAGTGGGGATGAATTATAGGGGGCAGTGGGGTGGACATTACTGTGAACAGTGGGGGACATATTTAGTAGCAGTAGGGGTAACATTTCTAGGGGAAGTGGGGGTTGACATTACTGGGGGATATTAATAGGGTCATAATAGAGGACATTATTACTCGGGGACCTATAGAAGGCATTATTATTGTTGGTGGCAGAAAAGGGGGTATTATTACTGGGGGAACTGGAGGGCCTAAGGGACTTTACTGGGGGTACAACAGGGGTTCATTATTATAGTTGGTAGTACTATAGAGAGTATTATTATAATAATTATTCACATTGTGGTTGCATCATTTTTACTGGAGGCACTATATGGGGCTTTAGTAATATTGGGGTGCTATTGGAGCATTGTTATTGGGGGAACAATAGAGGTCATGATTAAAAGACACTATAAAGGTATTATTATTGCTGGAGGCACTATTGTGGCATTATTACTGGGGATACAATAGGGGCAATATTATTATTGGGGGGATTATTGGGGAACAATAGGAGCATTGTTTTTACTAAGGGCATATAAGTGCATTATTAATACTGGAGACCCTTTTTCTGCAGTATAGTATCTGAGGGCATCGGGGAACGCAGTGAGCACAGTATTGGAGGTTGCAGTAGGATGACACTGTTTAGGCACTAGGTGGTCGTAACTAGGGGCAACGGCCTGACTGATGTGTGTGGGACAATGGATATACAAATAGGAAAATCTTCTAAACGGTACATTTTATATAAATACATTCTATTAGTAATAATACTGGTATATTATCTATATATCTAACTATACAAACTACATTTGTGAGATGGGAATACCCCTTTAATGAAACTGATGAGGAAAGGGAATGTCTACAACAGAGAAGACGTCACTGAAAGAATTTATCATGGTGGTTTGGTCTGAATTTAAAAGAGGAGGAAACAGAATGTCTACATCAGAGGAGACATCACTGGATGTAATATGTATATAGTGCCCAATTCTCCTGTATGTTTGGTAGTGCAAAAAGACCAGGTAGCATGCTTTCAGCTTTGTGCCATTACCCGTGTCTCCCCTCCTCATCTCCCTCCTACATATCTTCATTAGAGACAAGTGGAGGAGGAATAAGGAACATATTAGCTAGCATTGGGTAGGTATTTGGTTCTGCTGGGGCAGTATATTGTGCGCCACTGTGGTATTTGGTTCTGTTGGGGCAGTATATTGTGCTGCACTGTGGTATTTGGTTCTGTTGGGGCAGTATATTGTGCTGCACTGTGGTATTTGGTTCTGTTGGGGCAGTATATTGTGCTGCACTCTGGTATTTGGTTCTGTTGGGGCAGTATATTGTGCTGCACTGGTTTGTTCTGTGGGCAGTATATTGTGCTGCACTCTGGTATTTGGTTCTGTTGGGGCAGTATATTGTGCTGCACTCTGGTATTTGGAGCTGTTGGATAAGTATCCTGTACTAGACTGTGGTTTTTGGTTCTTTTGGGGTGGGATATTCTGCTGCACTGTGGTATTTGGTTCTGGTGGGACAGTGTGTTTAGAGTAGAGTAGAGGTCACTATAAAAAATCCTATAATAGTTTCTATATTAAACTAGCAATGTAAAGTTGCTTCATCTGAGAACTGAAGAATTCCCTGTTGTTTTGATCCTTCTATATTATCATAATTTGTAAAAGACCCATGAGAATCTACACCTGAAAATAAATCAATAATTAATACCACTAAATTAACTATCAAGGGCAGGGGCGGACTGGGAAGTTAAAGTGGCCCTGGAAAAAATACTAAAAGTGGCCCTGTATTGTAGTGGGGTCCAAATTGATGGAAGGCAGGGCTAGCAATACCATATTGTGGCACATTATACCATCCCAACAGAGCCAAATACCACAGTCCATCACAGTATACTGCACCAGCAGCACAAAATACATCCCCAAAAACTTCCCCTGGGCATCGGCCCACCGGGAATTTTCCCTGTAAAGTCTATGGCCAATCCGCCCCTGATCAAGGGATTAATTACCACATAGGAAATTGTATATTTATCAGGAGTGGCCTGCACTGCAATCCTAAGGAGCACCTGGTTGCAGTCCCATGTAAGTACTGCCAGAGAGCCTACTCTTCAGCTGGTTCACACATTGGAAACTGGAAATAACTAATGAGATCATTGATTTTATTTTTCAAAGAATACCATAAAAACTGAGAGACTGGAAGTGAGAGCTGCATTCTGATTAGTTGCTATGGTGGCTGCTCAACATTTGCCTTGCACCAGTGTTAATCAGTCTCCATCATTGTATAAATGTGTTTTAGGAAAAAGGAATTTGAGAAATGTGTGGTTTTGCACTGTTTTCTGCCTGGATTCACACATGACACAACAGCATTATGATAAACAATGTTAAAACATATATGATGCTGCCAATATCATTTTCAATAGGACATATCTTCTAGAGTAATGTATTTGAAGGTATGTATGATTTTTTTTTTTTTAAATCAGATAAACTTTTTAGCACACACTCCCACTCCCACAGGCAAGAACAGGCAATAAACACAGATCTATGAAATCGAAAGTTGGACCTTAGCATATTCCCTTCGCAGAATACTGGTTGCTAATCCCGGCTCCTCAAACCAGCCTTGCCAAATTTTTACAAATTTTTTAGGACATTTCCTAGGTATGTATGAGTTTAGTATCTTTGGTGGTGTAAGGTAGTGAAGGGGCTAATATCTATATCACTGATGTTTTATGACAGTGAATAAAATTAGAGCATATCTGGTGATCTAGATCAGTGAACAGGTTAGCCTCAGTATACCTGGTGGTATAGGGAAGTGTGTTGGTTAATGACAGTATTTCTGGTGGGCCAGGACAATAGCTATGTTAATCTCTCAATGTTTGGTGTTTTAGGGCCGTGAATTGGTTAAATATAGAATTCCTGGTCAAAATATTAAATTTAAAATTGCTGGTGGAGGGCAGTTAAAAGGTTAAAGCTGCATACTTAGGGCCCAGTGGTTTCTCTCTAGTTCTGAAATGTCCTAGTTGCAACAATCATGGAGATTGCTGCAGGAACAATGCAGCCCCTCAGTTTCAAGATTCTGCAGTGTAATACTGATTAGGGACAGGCATCTCTTTCTGTGTTCTCTTGCCGATAGCTGAAAATTTTGTAGGTCCTAGCATTGTGGATCCTGTCATCTTCTAGTCATCATGGAGCCTATGAAAAGAAAAGAGGTTACTACAGCTTCAAACCAATGGGCTATTTACATACACAGTAAGTGCACACAGACACATGGCTCAGCGGTTACCATTGTCATGGGCAGCACAGTGACTCAGTTACACTGGGATTTTTGCGTTGGCAAAGAAAATAGGGATTGTTGCCTTAACACTAGGAAATCTGTTTAGAATAATTTAGGATTATAGGAATTCCTTCTCTGGCATCTGTTCTTGGGCCTAAATTAATTTCTGGGGTGTGATTTGGGGTCTGTATTTATTTTTTTTTTCAGACTGGTCTGGGTTCTGAATTTATTTTGTTGTCTGGTCTGGGTTCTGAATTTATGTTGCTGTCTGCTCTGGGGTTTGAATTTATTTTGCTGCGTGGTGTGGATTATGAATTTAATTTGTTGTGTGGTCTGGGGTCTGAATTTATTTTGCTCTCTGGTCTGGACAAATTTATCTTGCTGCCTGGTCTGGGGTCTGAATTTATTTTGTCGTCTGGTCTGGATGTCTGCATTTATTTTACTGTCTTCTCTGGGGTGTGAATTTATGTTGCTGTCTGGTCTGGGGTCGAAATTTACTTTGGTGTCTGGAGTAAGGTTGGAAATTATTATAGGTTTGGTCTGGGTGCTGAATTAGGAGTTTGAAATAGGGACTGAAATTATTTTAGGATCTGGAAATTCGTGAAAATCACTGTTAAAAAATGGTGACACATATCTCTGGTAAGTGTGGCCTTTTATCTCCTTTTTTAGGGCCCATTCACACAACCGTGTGAACGAGTCCGCACCTAATCCGCAAATTTGCGGAATAGGGGCGGGCCCGTTCACCTCTATGGGCGGCACGCTATCTTGCTGAGCCGCGGCTCCATGCCACGGCTCAGCAAAAAAAGATAGAACATGTCCTATACTTGTCCGTATGCACAGACAAATCTAGGCATTTTCAATGGGACCGCTCGGCGTGTGTTCCGAGCGCTGCGGAACACACGCCGGACGGCCCCCGTATTTTTGCGGGTCCGTATTAATGCGGACCCGCAAAAATACAGCCGTCTGAACGGGGCCTTATAATACCACATGTGCAGCAGGAAAAGAAACCTCTATATATAGTACCTTTATATGAAATCTGAAACAAACAGAGGAACAGGAGGGTCAGTAGAGTGCTATAGGGACCATATTACACCTTAATACAATATAGTCATACAGAACAATAATCTAGGTGGGTTCACATCACATCATCTGTTTAGGCCTTGTTCACACATCAGTTATTTGATCAGTTATTTCCATCAGTTTTTGTGAGCCAAAACCAGGAGTGGAGGCTACACAGAAATAAGGTATAATGGGAAGATCTGCACCTGTTCTGTGTTTTGCCACACACCTGGTTTTGGCTCACCATAACTGATGGAAATAACTGATCAAAAAACTGAAGTGTGAGCAAGGCCTTAACAGGTACATTTAACAGATACAAATAAGCAAAAATAAATGGATGCATTGGAAGTGCATTGGTTTGCATCCATTTTTTAAAAAAAAAGTTCAATGGTAAAAAGAACAGACAGTAGCTGTCACTATCTGAATTTTAGCAGCTCAGTCTTCCATGCCTTCAGGTACCCCAGGAATGCTCCATCCCAATAACTGCCCTGATTATTGGCCCCTGTAAAGGGGCATTTTGTGTCTGAGATTGGAAGGTCATTGGCATTAGGGATGACTTGAGTGAATACAATGCCATTGGCAATATATAAATGTAGTAAAATAAAAACATATTTTTCTAAAAAAAATATATAATTTTATTTATTTTATTTTTTTATTAAATTATACTTTATATTATCATTGTTTTTCCTTTCTCCTTTTAGTTGCTGGAAGATTCCGTGAAACAAGAAAAAATGGGTTCAAAATAAAACAAGACAAAAAAAAAAGAAAACCTACAGTCTGGAAGTCTACAGTGGTTCATGTGGTGCCTTGCCCAGGGTCTGCCTTAATTCATCCAGACATTCCCTCTAAACATGACATTATGGCTTGAGCTTTTATATAAGCGCTCACCTCATGTTTTCTCACATAATATTGATCTATTGGAATCACATAATTGGCCACAATGCATGTAAACCAGACACCAGTCACATATTTCATCATTAAGGGGATATCAGATGACCCCCAACTTCAATTTCTGATCTTCCTTCTTGTTCTCCTGATGTATATCTTCATCCTATGTGGTAACTTGACCATTCTCTTTGCTTGTCAGGACTCTCATCTCCACACTCCTATGTACTTCTTTCTGGGCAACTTGTCTATACTGGACATCAGTTGTGCCACCATTTCGTTACATAAGATCCTTATACACTTCATTACTGGTGATAGAACCGTTTCCTATGCTGCATGCATGGTGCAGATGCATATGTTTGGCTCTTTAGGTAGTGCCGACCTGTTGATGTTGACGGCCATGGGCTATGATCGCTATGTGGCCATCTGTAAGCCCTTACAGTATCACATGATTATGAAGACTGGAATATGTTCTATACTGGCCTCTGCCTGTTGGGTTTTGGGGTTTGTACAGATCATTCCCTTGACTTATATTGTTTGCCACTTCTCTTGCTATTCTTCCATTGAAATCAACCACTTCTTTTGCGACATTGTCCCTGTCATGAAAATTTCCTGTGATGATACTTCTCTTCTGGAGATGCTCTTCTTCATTGAGGGGCTTCTTACCATGATACTGATACCATTCGTTCTAACATTTGTGTCCTACATATTTATAATACAGGCTATACTAAGGATACGTTCCAGCTCTGGAAGATGGAAGGCCTTCTATACGTGTTCCTCACACCTCACGGTGGTCATATTACTATATACGACAGTATTCAGCCAATATCTGACCCCGAAATTAAGTAACACTATGGAATCTGGCAAACTTTTTGCTCTATTTAACACGGCTGCTGTCCCGCTGCTCAACCCAATCATCTACAGTCTTAAGAATAAAGATGTGAAGATGGCTCTAAAAAGATCCTGTGTCATGCTAGACCCTGGTAAACAGAATGCTTTCCAACCTTCCCGGGTCTAGTGGGGCAATCCCAGGTGTCCATCAAGTTCAATTTTTCTTAGGCCTACATGTTTGATCCAGAAGAAATCAAAATAATTCCCTTCTTTTTTTTTTTGTAAATATCTTTTTATTGTTTTTCAATAAAGGCAATACAATCCAAATAATGCAGGCTGGTACATAAATCTAGATATAAATAATTCCCTTCTTTACCCCACAAATTCAGTGGAAAAACCTCCTCTGGTCAATGTTACATCATTCCTCCTCTTTTTCTGCTTCTTCTACGTAACTCTGACCTCAGAGGGCTACCTTTATAATGCTATACTTGTAGGTAAAAGGGTCATTTAGGACTTAGGATTTTTCCTGACACAGTGCCAATCTTGTTCTTGCTGAGGCCGGTATTTCATGACCAGACAAAGCCTATAGTCAAGAGTAGCACTGGTCTAGGAAAAAAGCAGGCCCTTTTCCCAAATATAGACAACCCCTAAAGCCCATGACTTTAGTCTACTATCTTCACTGTAAGGGGTTGTCTACTTTAGACCTTTAGACAACTCATTTCCATAATATTTGAAAGGAGAGATGTATATGATAGCGAAAGTCATTAACCAGAGTTGAGAACCTCTACAAAGGTTACCACTGAGGAACACAATTCATTTGTGTATATGACACGTTAATCCAAATAAAAAAATTGGAACAATTAAAGACCAGGTTCAGAAGACCAGGTAATGTATACTTGACTCTCCACCCCACGATGGTTAATGCCAGGACAGATAAGAATCGAGCAAGCAGGATTTCAATTTTCCGATCCTTAAAGGGGTTGTCCCATGACTAATGTAAAATATTAAAATCAGACATCAGATAGGACATGATAATCTCTTTCTAACAAACCTAGAACCAGCCCTGCACCTCACATGGATCCAGAGATCTCCACATTCTTTGCACTGCTAGATTTATATCAAGCTGACAGCTCAAGGGGAGTTTCTTTTCTGCTGCAGCTCAGGAGGCGTGTCTCAGCTCTCCCTATCACAGCTCAGGAGGCGTGTCCATGCTCTCCCTATCACAGCTCAGGTGGCGTGTCTCAACTCTCCCTATCACAGCTCAGGGTGTGTGTCCATGCTCTCCCTATCACAGCTCAGGGGGTGTGTCCATGCTCTCCCTATTACAGCTCAGGAGGTGTGTCTCAGCTCTCCCTATCACAGCTCAGGGGGTGTGTCCATGATCTCCCTATCAGAGCTCAGGGGGCGTGTCCATGCTCTCCCTATCACATTTCAGGGGGCGTGTCTCAGCTCTCCCTATCATAGCTCAGGGGGTGTGTCTCAGCTCTCCCTATTACAGCTCAGGAGGCAGTTGAAGGATGAAACCGAGTATGTGCGGCCATCTCAGTGAGCAGGACAAAGAAATAAAAATTTAAAAAAATACAGGTGGCTCTATACAAATACATTTTATTGAATAACTTAGTGGCTATACTAAATTTTTAATTACATAAAAATAACAAAACTATTCAGATCCAGGTGCTGGTTTGAAAACTGTAGAATATTTTTCATGGAACAACCCCTTTAAGTTCTCAGGGAGATAATCTACCTCCAGAGGTGTCTGGCAGCGGCTTCATCCCCTCCTCATTCACTACATATTTACGAATGGTCGAGCCTATCATGCATATGTAAGAGAGGATCGGGAGATATCATATGTACGGCCATCTTTATACACATCTGTTAATCGACCTTTCGACAGTCAACCTGCATAAGAATGAACTGAAACAGGGTCTGCATTCTTTTCAGCATTAAGCACATTTCTGGAGCTAGAGGAGAGTATATGTAGAAATGGGGAGGACCTGCTGTCAAGGCTTGTTGGGGGGGGGATTGCTGTGGCCACTGGGTGAAAAAGGGCTCTGCTGTGAGCACTGGGAGAAATGTTTAGGGAAAGACATGGTGTTAGTACTAGATTTGAAAAGATTTTTGTATTTATTGGGGAAACTATATGAGTATTGGGGGAATAGGGGACCAGATGTGATTACTGATGGAAGGAAGGAGGCCTAGCAGTGACTACTAGAGCACAGTTATGGCTTCAGAGAGAAAGATGAAGGCACTTCTTTGACCACAATGGGAATGGGGAACAGTACTGTGACTGTTGCTGGAAACACTGCTATGCCCACTGGAGGAAGGAGGATTCAGAAGGAGGAAGGGTATAAGCCGTGGTGTGACTACCGGGAAAGGGGGCAATGCTGCGTCAAGATATAAGATGTGTGAGTCTCGAAGAGCAGAGTGTTTCAGTTACTTTACTGTGTGGTTCCTGGAAGAAATGTCACTGGGAGCATTCAGTGACCTGACAATGGAAGGGAATGGCTACTGTTTTCAGTGTGTTATCAACACAGATGGGGGTGAGTTCTAGGAGAGCCTGCTGGAGTTCTGAAGATGAATGTCAACCTGGTTTGAACCAGAGAGGGGTGAGCAGTGCTGAGCTCACCCCCCCATGGAGCCTGGACCAAGGTCCTGTTGGAGACCAAACTCAGCAGCCTTCAAGATTAAGAATGCTCCCCTGAATGAGAATAGAGTACATGATAATAAAAGCTATAATTTCTATATTAAACTTAGAGATGAGCGAGCACTAAAAGGCTCGGGTGCTCGTTATTCGAGTCGAACTTTTCCCGATGCTCGGGTGCTCGTTTCGAAGAACGAACCCTATTGAAGTCAATGGGAGACTCGAGCATTTTTGCGGGGGACCAAGGCTCTGCCTAGGGAAGGCTGGGTGAAAACCTGGAAACCTCAGAAAATGATGGAAACACCACGGAAATGGACAGGAAACAGCAGGGGCAGCATGCATGGATGCCTCTGAGGCTGCCTAATCCCACCATTACCCCAAATTCTCAGGCAACAGCCTGGTGGTTACCCTCATGGCAATTGTGCTCACCCAGACCAAGAAAGGCGAGGCAAATACCCATCACATGTTAGGGAAGCACCCGACTAGGTGCAACGAAGGTCCATCACCGCCTGCAGGTGACATCACTACTCATGCTGGCACTGCAGCTGAAATCAAGTTTTGTATCTGTTGCTGTGCCTGCTGGTGGTATAGTGGTGAGCATAGCTACTTCCCAAGCAGTTGATCCGGGTTTGATTCCCATCTATCGCAGGAGGCAATTCAAAATCAGTACAATATCTAATACGTCCCCCTACCCGGGAAAAATGTTTGGAGAGAGGGCATGTAGGTGGGGGGGGAAGGAGGTTTTGCTGGAAGAGCCAGAGGAGTGCCCCCTGGGCTAGCATGTGTGGTGGTGACAACAGCCGGATGGATTTGGGAAAACTGTTGCTTTAACCCGTATGGTATCGATTATTCTCAGTTTAATACCGTATACGTCCCCTATCTTGGGACCCTATATTTAATGGATTTTTCGAACACGGAAAACGGAAAAAGAGCTTGCTCTGGCCAGGGGAGTGTCTTTCCCACTGCAGCTAAGGGGACGTGTCCATGCTCTGCCTATCACAGGTCAGGAGGCAATTAAAAGAAGAAAAACCAAAAACATCAGTACAATATCTAATACGTCCCCTATCCGGGTAAATAGTATGGAGAGAGGGCCTGTAGGTGGGGGGAAGGAGGTTTCGCTGGAAGAGCCAGAGGAGTGCCCCCTGGGCTAGCGTGTGTGGTGGTGACAACAGCCGGATGGATTTAGAATGACGACGCAGGACCCCAACTTAAAAATTTTGCATCAACCGGTACAGTCGTAAATTATGAGATTGATCAACTGTGGTATGTATACTACTCAGTTTAAAACCGTATAAGGCAGCTATCCGGAAAAATGGTTTGGAGAGAGAGAAAGATAGGACAAAGACGTAAATTGTTTGGAGAGAGGGCCTGTAGGTGGGGGGGCAGGCTGGGGGGAAGGAGGTTTCGCTGGAAGAGCCAGAGGAGTGCCCCCTGGGCTAGCGTGTGTGGTGGTGACAACAGCCGGATGTATTTAGAATGACGACGCAGGACCCCAACTTAAAAATTTAGCATCAACCGGTACAGTCGTAAATTATGAGATTGATCAACTGTGGTATGTATACTACTTAGTTTAAAACCGTATATGGCAGCTATCCGGAAAAATGGTTTGGAGAGAGAGAAAGATAGGACAAAGACGTAAATTGTTTGGAGAGAGGGCCTGTAGGTGGGGGGGGGGCAGGCTGGGGGGAAGGAGGTTTCGCTGGAAGAGCCAGAGGAGTGCCCCCTGGGCTAGCTTGTGTGGTGGTGACAACAGCCGGATGGAGTTAGAATGACGACACAGGACCCCAACTTAAAAATTTAGCATCATCCGGTACAGACGTAAATTATGAGATTGATCAAGTGTGGCATGACTTTTTAGATGGAGATTGCATGTGGTCACGTACTCCCTGGAACCCCATAGTCACCCCTTCTCTGATGTGCTAGCCCAGAACATTCTCTGCCCCAATTCGCAAGACCTTTTGCTGTTTCCGTGTGCTGACAGTGGGGATTTACCAGTGTTTTCTGAGGAGGTGGTGGACAATGGCGAGACACAGGTGTCGGGGGGTGAGGTAGTTGTATGGGAAGCAAGTTACAATGGGGACTCCTTGGGGGGACTTTCTCATGATGGGACAGATTCAACTTGGGTGGATCAGGCACAGGAACAGATGAATTTTTTGGGGGGTTTATTTAACTTTTATTTAGCAAAAATAACCACAGAGATATTTATTAGTTATCTTCTCTGCGCAGTCTGGCGTTGGGGTTCCTCAATTTGATGGCGAGCTGTGCCGCTCTCTCCACAATGGTCTGTAGGTTCTTAGATGGAGACTTTGTCGGCGATTTCAGTGCAGAAGGACTTGTTGCTCATCCACAGAACCTCGTCCTCTTTGACATTGTGGACAAGGAATTTGCGGGTGGACCAGGAATTTGCTGAACCCTGTGAGCAGCATGTGTTTGGTCTTCTACTTGCTACCGTATCCAATGTTGGGCAATATAGATTCGCAAGTAATATTATTTTTCACAACTATCCCAAAAATAAAAATGTATACAGTATACGCAAATAAAACTTGGAACTGGAATTGGAGAGAGGGCCTGTAGGTGGGGGGGCAGGCTGGGGCGAAGGAGGTTTCGCTGGAAGAGCCAGGGGAGTGCCCCCTGGGGCTAGCGTGTGTGGTGGTGACAACAGCCGGATGGAGTTAGAATGACGACGCAGGACCCCAACTTAAAAATTTAGCATCAACCGGTACAATTGTCAATTATGAGATTGATCAAGTGTGGCATGACTTTTAAATGGATATTGCATGTGGTCACGTACTCCCTGGAACCCCATAGTCACCCCTTCCCTGATGTGCTAGCCCAGAACATTCTCTGCCCCAATTCGCAAGACCTTTTGCTGTTTCCGTGTGCTGACAGTGTGGATTTACCAGTGTTGTCTGAGGAGGTGGTGGACAATGGAATTGGAGAGAGGGCCTGTAGGGGGCCCTCCCGAAAAATTGTTTGAAGAGAGGGCCTGTAGGTGGACCTCTGGAAAAATTGTTTGAATAGAGGGCCTGTAGGTGGACCTCTGGAAAAATTGTTTGAATAGAGGGCCTGTAGGGGGCCCTCCTGAAAAATTGTTTGAAGAGAGGGCCTGTAGGGGGCCCTCCTGAAAAATTGTGCTAAAAGAGTGCCAGTTGGACCTCTAAAAAATGGCGTTTTTTGGGTCAGCGTTAGGCAAAGACGATATGGAGGAGGAGGAGGAGTAGAGAAGAGGAGTAGAGAAGAGGAATCGGATACATAAGTTATTTAAATCTTTAGCTGCTTTCCCCCGGAGGAGATTTGAATTCCGGTGAAATCCAGGCTTTGTTCATTTTAATAAGCGTCAGCCTGTCAGCGCTGTCAGTTGACAGGCGTGTACGCTTATCGGTGATGACGCCACCAGCTGCACTGAATACCCGCTCTGACAGCACGCTAGCGGCAGGGCAGGCCAGCACCTCCAAGGCGTACAGCGCCAGTTCAGGCCACGTGTCCAGCTTTGAAACCCAGTAGTTGTATGGAGCAGAGTGATCGCTACGGACATTGGTATGGTCAGCTAGGTACTCCCTCACCATCTTTCTGTACAGCTCCCCCCTACTCTGCCTAGACTGGGGACAGGTGACAGTGTCTTGCTGGGGTGACATAAAACTGGCAAAGGCCTTGGAGAGCGTTCCCCTGCCAGTGCTGGACAAGCTGCCTGCTCGCCTCCTCTCCCCCGCTACTTGGCCCACAGAACCATGCCCTCTGCCGCTAGCGGCGTCAAATGGGAAGAATTGTTTTAGCTTGTGCACCAGGGCCTGTTGATACCTATTCACTCTCATACTCCTTTCCTCTGCAGGGATGAGAGTGGAAAGGTTCTGCTTGTACCCTGGGTCCAGGAGAGTGAACACCCTGTAATCGGTGTTGGAAAAAATTCTTCTAACGCGAGGGTCACGGGATAGACAGCCTAACATGAAGTCTGCCATGTGCGCCAGAGTCCCAACACGCAAGAATTCCCTCTCCTCACTGACCTGACCCTCCATTTCCTCCTCCTCCTCCAAGTCCTCCTCTTCAGCCCATACACGCTCAAGAGTTAAGGACTGAGCACTGGTACCCTCTACTGTCTCGCCGACATTCTCCTCCTCTTCCTCCTCATCCTCATCCCCCTCCTCCGATACGCGTTGAGAAACAGACCGGAGGGTGCTCTGGCTATCAAGCGACTTATCTTACTCCACCGTCTCTTGTGACAAGTGCAAAGCATCCGACTTGATGCTGAGCAGTGATTTTTTCAACAGGCAAAGCAGCGGGATTGTGAGGCTGATAATGGCGGCATCGCCGCTAACCATCTGTGTTGACTCCTCAAAGTTGCTCAACACCTGGCAGATATCAGACATCCACGTCCACTCCTCATTGTAGACTTGAGGAATCTGAGAGACCTGACTACCAGTTCTGGTGGAAGATGACATCTGGCAGTCTACAATCGCTCTGCGCTGCTGGTAAACTCTGGATAACATGTTTATTGTGGAATTCCATCTTGTGGGCACGTCGCACAACAGTCGGTGAGCGGGCAGTTGTAGGCGGCGCTGCGCTGCCCTGAGAGTGGCAGCATCTGTGGTTGACTTGCAGAAATGCGCACAGATGCGGCGCACCTTGGTGAGCAAATCAGACAGATTGGGGTATGTCTGGAGGAACTGCTGAACAATTAGGTTGAACACGTGGGCCAGGTATGGCACATGTGTCAGTCTGCCGAGTTGCAGAGTCGCCACCAGGTTACGCCCGTTGTCACACACAACCATGCCTGGTTTGAGGTTCAGCGGTGCCAGCCACACATCGGTCTGCGCCGTGATGCCCTGTAACAGCTCTTGGGCGGTGTGCCTCTTGTCACCTAAGCTCAGCAGTTTGAGCACCGCCTGCTAGCGCTTACCCACGGCACTGCTGCTGCGCCTAGAGCTACCGACTGAAGGCGCCGTGCCCACGGATGGTAATTCGGTGGAGGAGGAGGAGGGGTCGGAGGAGGCATAGTACGTCTGAGAGACCGTGACCGAGGTAGGCCCCGCAATCCTCGGTGTGGGCAGTACATGAGCGGCCCCAGGGTCATTCTCGGTCCCAGCCTCCACCAAGTTAACCCAATGTGCCGTCAGTGAGATATAGTGTCCCTGCCCGGCAGCACTTGTCCACGTGTCCGTGGTTAGGTGGACCTTATCACTAACCGCGTTGGTCAGGGCACGGATGATGTTCTGTGACACGTGCTGGTGTAGGGCTGGGACGGCACATCGGGAAAAATAGTGGCGGCTGGGGACGGAATACCGAGGGGCAGCCACCGCCATGAGATTTCGAAAGGCCTCGGTCTCTACCAGCCTATAGGGCAGCATCTCCAGGCTAAGCAATTTGGAGATGTGGACGTTAAGGGCTTGAGCATGTGGGTGGGTGGAACTGTATTTCCTCTTGCGCTCCAGCGTCTGCTGTAAAGACAGCTGAACGCTGCGCTGGGACACGTTGGTGGACACTGTGGAGGATCGTGGAGGCGAAGGTGTGGTTTTCCGGCGAGAGGCGCTCGTGCCGGGGTCCTGGGCATGGGATTGACTAGCAGAGGCAGCGAGTGATGCAGGGGATTGACTAGCAGAGGCAGCGAGTGACACAGGGGAAGGAGCAGTGGTGTGATCCGCAGGAGGTCGTGAACGGCCTTGGTTCCATTGAGTGGGGTGTTTAGCACTCATATGCCTGCGCATGCTGGTGGTGGTTAGGCTAGTAGTGGTGGCACCCCTGCTGATCCTGGTGTGGCACAGGTTGCACACCACAGTCATCTAGGCCTCGCCACGGGAGCTTCACTACGTGAAACAGTTGCTGCTGATGCACCAGCTCTGGCCCTGCTTCTCCCTCTGGCCACACCACTGCCTCTTCCAACCTGTTCTGGTGCAGCACTCGCCTCCGCCTCAGAAGCACTGTCTTTACTCGGCATATCAACCCAGCTTGGGTCAGTCACCTCGTCATCCTCCGATTCCTCAGTCTGCTCCCCCCTCGGAATTCCTCCCCTAACAACAACTTCACCACTGTCTGACAACCGTGTCTCCTCATCGTCCGACACCTCTTTACAAACTTCTTCCACTAAGTCAACATTGTCATCATCATCATCATCACCCACAGACTGCGACAGTTGGAAAACTTGGGCATTGGGAACGAGGTCAGCAGCAACCTGAGAAGGGGTTTGTGACTCTGGGAAGGGTCCAGAAAACAGTTCCTCAGAGTATGCCGGATCGCATTCCAAATTTTCCTGGGAGGGGGCAGACTGGGGGGAAGGAGGTTGAGGTGGAGGAGCCATAGGAGTGCTCCCTTGGGTAACGTGGGTGGACTGCGTGGAAGACTGACTGGTGGACAAATTACTTGAAGCATTGTCCGCAATCCACGAGATCAGCTGTTCGCACTGTTGTGGTTTCAACAGTCCTCTACCACGTGTCCCTGTAAGTTGAGACATGAAGCTAGGGAGTGTAACTCTGCGGCGTTCCACAGCTCCCTCATCAGCAGATACTGTCTCACCCTGCCCAGGACCACGGCCTCTGCCCCCTGCAGTAATTGAATGCCCACGCCCACTCCCTCGTCCTCGACCCTTAGCCCTGGGGTTCAACATTGTTTGTATATAAGTGTATGATATAAAAAAAAAAATTAAACGGGCCTGGTGTACTGAAACCCACAAACTTGTTCAGTCTGGTAGAATTAAGTGACGTACAGAAAGTGTCACCTGGACAGATTATACGGATTGGAGCGAGTGTACTGAACTGTGACACACAGAAAGGTTACACGCAGCTGAGTAAAATGGATTTGTATCACTGAGCTAAAACAACTGAAAAAATAATTTTTTTTTATATTTTGTTTTTTTGGGAACGTGACGTGCAAGGAACTATGGTAGAACTGACTGACACCCTGTTAACGGTGGCTATTTAGTCTGCGACCCAGACAAATGTCGCACAGAGAGTTTTCTGGATCAAGCTGTAGATGATATTGGTAGCAAATGACTTGGTTGTATTCTGTGACGTACAGAAAGTGTCACCTGGACAGTATATACGGATGTGAGCTAGTGTGCTGAACTGTGACACACAGAAAGGTTACACACAGCTGAGTAAAATGGATTGGTATCACTGAGCTAAAACAACTGAAAAAATATATATTTTTTTTAATATTTGTTTTTTTATATTTTTTTTTAAATTTTGTTTTTTTGGGAACGTGACGTGCAGGAACTATGGTAGAACTGACTGACACCCTGTTAACGGTGGCTATTTAGTCTGCGACCCCGACAAATGTCGCACAGAGAGTTTTCTGGATCAAGCTGTAGATGATATTGGTAGCAAATGACTTGGTTGTATTCTGTGACGTACAGAAAGTGTGACCTGGACAGTATATATGGATTGGAGTGGGTGTGCTGAACTGTGACACACAGAATGGTTCCACACTGCTGTGTGCAATGGATTTGTATCACTGAGATAGAACAATAAAAAAAAACAGGTTTAGATATGGCGATAGCTGCACTACTAGTGCCAGCCAGCTAAGCCAGCAGACAAAAAAAAAATTTCTTCTAGCCCTTAGAAGGGCTGTTGGGTTCTTTGTGGGTGATCCCTGCCTAACAGAGAACTAAATTCAGGCCCTAACACTGTCCCTGAAAGGCAGCAGCTCTATCCCTAACGACATCCAGACGGCATCTGAGCCGAGCACCGCGGCCAGTCACTAGTATATTCCAGGGTCACCTGATCAGGCCAGCCAACCCCTGCTATCAACATGTAAGGGCCCCACGTGATGCTGGGTGTACCGTAGAGTCTCCTGGCTTGTGATTGGCTGTGTTTATAGGCGCCAAAAAAGCACGATGCGGAAGTTGCCATTTCCTCGATTATGGCGAGATACTCGTCCGAGCTGCGAGTACTTACGAGTACCCTAATACTCGAACGAGCACCAAGCTCGGACGAGTATGCTCGCTCATCTCTAATTAAACTAGCAATGTAAAGTTGTTTCATCTAAGAACAGAAGAATTCCCTGTTGTTTTGATCCTTCATTATTCTTCTAATTTGCAAAATACCCAAGAGGGTCTACACCTGAAAATGTATCAATAATTACTGTCCTCTAATTACCTCTCAAGGCATTAATTACCACATAGGAAAAGGTATATTTATCGATAGCCTCCTGCTCCGTGATCCTAAGGAGCACCCGATTGCAGCCCCATGTAAGTACTGTGCTACAGTCTGCCCTTCAGCTGGTTCATTGGGTAGAATGGAACTAATTAATCAGATCAAGCAGGATTCTGATTAGGTGAAGTGGTGGCTGCTCCACATTTGCCTTGCATCAGTTTTTATCAATTTCTCTCAGTGTATTAGGAGGTGTTTTAGCTCCTATGTTAGACATTCAGTGTTAGGAAATAGGAATTTGAGATATTTGTGGTTTTGCAGTGTTTTCTGCCTGGATTCACTTATGGCATTATGATGAACAATGTAAAAACATATGTGGTGCTGCCAATTTTCTACAGGCTGAGTCCTGGGCATATCTCGTAGAGCAGTGTCTTTGAAGGTGTGTATCTCTGGTGGTCTTAGGTAGTAAAGGGCTTTATATTTGTATGGTGGTTTATGGCAGTGAGAAAATTATTTACAGTATCTCTTGTGCCCTAGGGCAATGAATGGGCTAATGCAAGAATCTCTGGAGTTTAGGCTGTAATACCGTATATAAATTCCTGGTCTAGGGCAGTGGATGGGTTAGTGTCAGTATACATGGTGGCATAGGGAAGTGAGTTAGTCATAGTGTCCCTGGTGGTCAAGAGCAATGACAGGGTTTATGTCAGTCTACTTGGTGTTCTAGGGCAGTGAGGTGGTCTAAGGCAGAAAGAGGTCAATATAAGCATCCCTGGTGGTCTAGGGCAGTCACATGGTTAAATTTAAGATTAGGGGGGGGGACACAGTGAAAGAGTTAATGCTGCATCACTGAGGTCCCATGGTTGCTCTCTAGGACCTAGGATTGTCCTAGTTGTAGCTGGAGACTAAGCACAGATAATTGTCATCATGTTCCTCCCTGCACTGCTCATGGAGATGATCCCAGGAACAGCGCCGGCCATTAACTTCAAGAATCTGCAGTGTAGGAGGTCCTAGCAGTGGGACTGTCATCTACTAGTCATCAGGAAGCCTATGAAAAGAGAAGAGGCGGCTGCACATCCCTTTAAACCAAAGAGCTTATTTTCATACAGACACATGACTCAGTGATAACAATTGTCATGGGCAGCACAGTGACTTAGTGGCACTGAGTTTCTTGCATTGGTGTAGTTTTAGGGTTCACAGCCTTCACAGTTGATCTTGGGCCTCAGTCAGTGGAGTAGTTGGGCTTTGTGTAGCATGTTTTAGGCCTCATTCAAACAACCATATTTTTGGTCCACATCAATTTTTGCGGATTGGAGGTGGACCCATTTATTTTGATGAGTCCGTAAAAAATACAGACACCTAAAAAGATAGAACATATCCTATTCTTGTCCATTTTGCAAACAAGAATAGGCATTGTTACAATGGATCCACACAAAAAAACTATGCAACACGGATATCATCTGTATTTTTTGTGGATCCGAACGTGTGAATGAACCCTTAGGTAAAACGTCATGGCCTTAGCTACAGCACTTACTTCCTTTCTTTACCTTCCTCTGGCACGGTGTAAGCCCAGTTAATGACTGTGTGCATGAGCACTCAATGATGTCATACATCTACAAATGCATACAGAGTGAGATTAGGTAAATGGTAGGGACAGTGTTCATGGATCCTGGTGCTAAACTTTTGCACCAGGGCCCATGAACTTTTATCTTTGCCAAGAAGTCCTGTGTTTTAGTCCGAACAAGGAACAAATCTGCATGAAGTTTGTATGTTTTCCCCACGTGCTTGAAGGTGTTCTTTGGGTTCTAAGGTTTATTTGAGCTCTTCAAAAACACCCTGGTAAGAGCCAACGCAATTACTAGTGTTGAGCAAGCACCTCTGTGCTCGTATGCTCGGGTGCTCTGCCGAGCACTAGGGGTTGCTCGAGTGCTCGGCCGAGCACCCGAGCATAATGTTAGTCAATGGGACTAAACCAGACACCCCCCGCTCGGAAGAGGGGAGGGTGTCTGGTTAATAGAAAAAGGTCAGAATCGCGACTTCTCCTCTTTTACTCCTTTCACTAGTAAAAGTACGCTAATTAACTGAATTTGAACGCATTAGCATACAAATTCGTACGCAACAGCGAGTTCGGCCGAGCATGTTCGCTCAACACTAGCAATTACACTATTTTTCTCCAGCATGTCGCTAGTCATCTGGTTATTTAAGGCATCTTGCCTTGTGGGACAATGCTTGAGCAATCGATGTTGCTAACTTGCTAAGTCCCTACAAAGATGTTTTATTAGTGTTCTATAGTGTTCTGTGCCTGCCCATGTACCGACATTTGCCTGATTCCTGACTCCGATTCTCTGTTGTCTGACCTGACTTGCACCTGATTACCATATTGACCATTTTCTGTCTGCCCTGACCTGTTTCATGAATTTGCACATACTATCCCTGCCCTGATCCCAGCGTGTTCCTTGACTATGGGTTTGCCTGGTCCCTCAGTGCTCCGGTCCTGGTGTCTCTGACCACCATGGGTCAGCAGCAAACCACACAGGGACTATTTCAAAAGGTAGTGGACTGGACTGGTGGCTATCCTGGAGTGAAGTCCAGTCCAGTGAATACAACGCTTTGGAACATATTGGCAAAATATGAATATTTTTTTAAATTGTATAATAAATTATATGATTTATTATTTATTAAATTATCCCATATAGTATAATTCTCTTTCCTTTCTTCTTTCACAACAGAGATGATGGAAGATTGTCCTGTAAGGCACATAATGATCTATGTGAATCACATAATTGGCCACAATGCATGTAAACCAGACACAAGTCACATATTTCATCATTAAGGGGATTTCAGATGAACCCCAA
The DNA here is from genome assembly GCA_900303285.1 of Rhinella marina. NCBI lineage: Eukaryota > Metazoa > Chordata > Amphibia > Anura > Bufonidae > Rhinella > Rhinella marina. The sequence goes on along the minus strand of ONZH01000713.1, from coordinate 43,026 downwards.
CTTCAACTTCTGATCTTCCTTCTGGTTCTTCTGATTTATCTCTTCATCCTATGTGGTAACTTGACCATTCTCTTTGCTTGTCAGGACTCTCATCTCCACATTCCTATGTACTTCTTTCTGGGCAACTTGTCTATACTGGACATCAGTTGTTCCACCATTTCATTACATAAGATCCTTATACACTTTATTACTGGTGATAGAACCGTTTCCTACACTGGGTGCATGGTGCAGATGCATATGTTTGGCTCCACAGCTAGTGTTAATCTGTTGATGTTGACGGCCATGGGCTATGATCGCTATGTGGCCATCTGTAAGCCCTTACAGTATCACATGGTTATGAAGACTGGAATATGTGTTATATTGGCCTCTGCCTGTTGGGTTTTGGGGTCTGTACAAGTCATTCCTTTCACTTTCATTGTTTGCCACTTTTCTTGTTATTCCTCCATTGAAATCAACCACTTCTTCTGCGACATTGTCCCTGTCATGAAAATTTCCTGTGATGATACTTCTCTTCTGGAGATGCTCTTCTTCATTGAGGGGCTTCTTACCATGATACTGATACCATTTCTCCTAACATTTTTGTCCTACATATTTATAATATACGCCATACTAAGAATACGTACCAACTCTGGAAGACTAAAGGCCTTCTATACGTGTTCCTCACACCTCACAGTGGTCATATTACTATATACGACACTGTTCAGCCAATATCTGACCCGGAACCACAGTAGCACCTTGAAGTCCAATAAAATTTTTGCACTATTTAACACAGCCGCTGTCCCTCTTCTCAATCCAATCATCTACAGCCTTAAGAATAAAGATGTGAAAATGGCTCTAAGAAGATCCTGTGTCAGGCTAGATCCTGGTAAATGGAATGCTTTCCAAACATCTTGGTTCTAGCGGGACAGTTCTGGATATCCATCAAGTTCTTAGACCTAGATGTTTGACCCCATAAACTCAGTAGAATAACCTCCTCTGGTCAATGTTGTATCATCTGCTCTCCTTTTAGTTATTTATTTTACACACTTATATAACGCTACTATATTCTGCAGCACTTTACAGACATTAGCGTCACGCCGTCCCCAATGGGGCTCACAATCTAAGCTCCCTATCAGTATGTCTTTGGAGTGTGGGAGGAAACTGGAGAACTCGGAGGAAGCCCATGCAAACATGGGGAGAACATACAAAGTCCATGCAGATGTTGTCCTTGGTCAGATTCAAACCTAGGACCCCAGCGCTAACCACTGAGCCACCATGCTTCTCTTAGGCTTCGTCTCTTCGACTCTCACTTTGGAGGACTACTTTTATAATTGCCTACTGGGCCCCATTGTAGGAGTTATACTTTCTACACTTGTGGTTAAAGCCGTTATTTAGGATTAGTAGAAATGAAATTTTTTCAGAAACAGTGCCACCTTGCCAGTTGCCCGTGCTGTGTCTGGTAGGGATGAGCAAACTGACTTTGGATGCTTCATCCGAAGGCGATTCGCATAAAACTTTGTTTGAATACTATATGGAGCGATCGCTCCGTACAGTATTAAAATGTTTTGGCTCTGAAGTCGATTCACTAATCCTTAGTGTCTGGTATTGCAGCTTATGAATGGGGATAAGCTACAATACCAGGCATAGCCTATGGTCAAGAGTGGCACTGTTCCAAGAAATAAAAAGCAGGCCTCTTTTCCAACCCTAGAAAACCCCTAAAGCCCATGACTTAAGCCTACTATCTCACTTAAAAGGGTTGTCTTCTTTAGACCTTTAGATAACTCCTTTCCATAGACCTTGAAAGGATATGTAGATATGATAGAGGGACTCCCTGTATTAGCCAGACTTGAAATCATCTGCGAAGGGTACCACTGAGGACCTCAGCTTGTTTCTGCTTTGTACATATGACCCATTAATTTAGCTAAAAAATTAAAACATTGTCATCCAAACAAAATGTGTACATCCAAGTTGGACTATTGGCAGAACACTAAGTGGGCACCTATAGGGGCATTAAGAAACTGTGCCCAGACATGATATGGTATTTTTTTCATTTCTGTACTCCTCTCTAAATTAAAGCTAAGAAGATCACAGCAAGGTAATATTTCTCATGGTGGGGGGTGGGGTTGTTAGAAATAGTTTAAAACCCACAGAGAAGAGGATCTCAGCAGCAATACCATGAAACTGAATCAGGAATTGCTAGCTGGTTGAATCCAAGTATCTACATATCTCATTATGGCTGCACAGAGCTGAAACTCAAAAATAAAAAAAAGAAATGATAAGTATATTTTTAGGGATGAGCGAACTTCTGTTTTCAAGTTCGGCATACGAGGTTCGGGTTATCTAAGAATTCCGTTATGGTTTCCGCTAACATGGACCATAAGTTATGGTCCGTTGTAGAGGAATCCATAATGGAAATCTTAGATAACCCAACTTTGTACACCGAACATGAAAACAGAAGTTCGCTCGACACTATATATTTTATAGATTTCACTTGACAGGATTAGGTTTTACGGATACTGTGCCAACTAATAGATTTGGCTTTGGGCTACACTTAAGGGAATTATTCTGGCGGCTCCCTGGTTTTCAACCTGTAACTGCTTATAGGGATCTGCTTTTCACTGCCGAGTACACATCACATCTCCTTGTGGTTGACTGCTGACCCATGAAGAACCAAGGGATCAGGCAAAACTCGCAGTCAATAACAGGCCAAGGTCTGGGCAGGCAGAGTTTATGAAAATCTGTGAAACTGTTGAAAGCACAGGGGCAGTACTGTGAACAGGCACGGATTAGGTCAGATGGGTGGTCAAAATATGGGAGTAAAGCAGAATCCAGCAGTATATGGCAGGATTTAGCAAGCTAGTGAACCTTTTGCTCAGGCAAAAAAATGAGACAAAGTAGCTCAAGGGTGCTGGAAAGAAACATGGTGGGTAAAGTGGCACCTGTGCCTGCCCAGGAAAACGGCACTGGGGTTGGCACAAGCCACTGATATAACAGGATTTATGGGCATACTTCATTACGGAGGTGGCAGGTATTTTATTCTAAGCAGGGGTGGGGTACAGTTTAAAACAATAGATTCAATTACTGAATAGGCGGAACAAGGAGCAGTATTGTATTTTTATATAAAGTTTCTTTATATAAATATCTCAAAGGATGAGATACACTAGCTGGATATATAGTCATGTATAAAGTATATAGATATGATGAGAACCAGCTTAAGAAAGGCTGATATTATGAATCTGAAGATATCTGTGAACGACTGGTCAACAACGCAACTCTGTTTAATAAAAAATATAGGATAGAGTTACTTTGTAACAATGACATCAATTAACCAATCAATGACTGCTTAGACTTTTTGCAATACCATTGGTTAGGCTATATTAAGCTAATTATCTGTCCTTATCTTCTTTAAACCCACCTTTTTTCCTTATTAACCCATTCAACATTATGTGTAAATTACCATCAGTTAACCTTACCAACCATTCTTATACAAAACCTACTCATTGCTAACTGTATACACTACAACCGTTCTCATATTCCTGACCTACCCATCACCAATAGCTTATTCTCCTTATATACCTACCCATAACATAATATGGACATACATGACCCAAGCTTAAAGCCAACAACCTATCCATACAACAGGTTTAGTCAGCGTGCCTTGCAATGGCAGCATTGTGTACAATGAGATGTGCAAGACCAGCTCTCTATCCAGAAGGACCTGTGTGACACGACCACACATGTAATCATTTACATATCTGATGAGACATAACTGGATCCTGAGTTATGCAGCCATCAAAATTTCTTTCTGAGTGCATTATTTTTTTTTGTCAATTTGTATATTTTATTACATGACCCTCTTGTAAAAAGATAAAGTTCCTCTAGGATCTCAGATGATGATCATGACCCCTAGTTTTATACAGCAGATACCTGGAGCTAATGTCTATGATAGGCGATAATGCCGATCACAGACATTTAATCCCTCAGATGCCATGGACAATTGTGACCACCACATCTGAGGCGGATTTCCCTGGGAGCACTGCACTCCCGGATCCGAAACGGCATCCCCACACCAAGATCGAGGGATCTGTTCCTTAACTATGGTAGCTGAAGTATATGGAAGGAAGGTATTGAAGTCTATGAGAGGTGAGGTGAGCGATAATTGCAGGGTCATGTCTCCTAGGAGGACTTTAATAGTGTAAAAAGGTAAAGAACTTTTTTTGTAAATATTAGTGTTGATCGAGCACCTCTGTGCTTGTCTGCTCGGGTGCTCTGGCCGAGCACTAGGGGCTGCTCGAGTGCTCGGCCGAGCACCCGAGCATAATGAAAGTCAATGGGAGAAGACCAGACACCCCCTGCTCGGATGAGGGGAGGGTGTCTGGTCCATAGGGAAACGTTAGAAAATGGTGGAAACACCACAGAAATGTTTCGGGAACAGCATGCGGAGGGTGAATTCGTACGCATTAGCGAACAATGCATAGCATTAGCATACAAATTCGTACGCATGAGCGTACAGAGATGAGCGAAGTTGCCTTAAAAAATATTTGTTATTCTGGTCGCGTTTGGCGAACATTCCCGCACAAATAACGAACATACAGTCTAAGCGTTGTTAAAAGTACGCTACTGAACTGAATACATATGCATGAGCGTGTGCATACACTGCGTCTGCGAACATTTCCACACAAATAACAAACATACAGTCTAGTGTTGTTAAAGGTAGGCTACTTGCGGGAAGGCTCGAGCAATGAGTAGCATTAGCGTACAAATTATAAGATGCGTACGCTAATGTGTAGCAGCAAACAAACGTGCGGGGAGACTCGAGCATTGCGCTCGAGTACACTCGGTGTTCGGCCGATCACTGAGCAGACCCGAGCATACGCATGCTTGGCCAAACAGCAAGTTCGGCTGAGCATGCTCGCTCAACAGTAGTAAATATAAAAAATATATATAAAAATTCAAATCACTTCCTTTTTCCATAATAAAAATAAACAATAAAAAATGTAGATGATTTGCACCACAAAGTCCCAAACTATTAAAACATACAGATAGTTATACCCTATGATGAATGCTATAATGCAAAAAATTAAAATGGCAGATTCACCGCTTTTTCATCACTTCACCACCTAAAAAAATTGAAGAAAAAATGATCAAAAAGTCATACACAATCCAAAATGGTATCAATAATATCTACAGATTGCCCGACAAAAATATGACCTTACAAAGCTCTGCAGGGATAACTATTAGAGATGAGCGAGCATGCTCGTCCGAGCTTGGTGATCGTTCGAGTATTAGGGTACTCGTAAGTGCTCGCTGCTCGGACGAGTATCTCGCCATACTCGAGGAAATGGCATCTCCCTTTTGAATTTTTGGCGCCTATAAACTCAGCCAATCACAAGCCAGGAGACTCTGCGGTACACCCAGCATCACGTGAGGCCCTTACATGTCGATAGCAGTGGTTGGCTGGCCTGATCAGGTGACCCTGGAATATACTAGTGACGTCCGGCGGTGCTCGGCTCAGTCGCTGCCTGGATGTCGTTAGGAACAGAGCTGCTGAGTTTCAGGGAGAGTGTTAGGGCCTGGATTTAGTTCTCTGTTAGGCAGGAGTGATCTCAAAAGAACCCAACAGCCCTTCTAAGGGCTACAAGACATTTTTTTTGTCTCCTGGCTGGGCTGGCTGGCACTAGTAGTGCAGCCATCGCCATATATAACAATTTTTTTTATTATTGTTTTATCTCAGTGATACAAATCCATTTCATACAGCTGTGTGGAACCATTCTGTGTGTCACAGTTCAGCTGTCCAGTCACCACAAACCACAATCCGTATTTTCTGTCCAGGTGACCTATTCTGTACGTCACGTAATAAAAAAAGGTCTTTTGCTCTCATTGATACAGCTACATTAGAAAAATCTCTGTGCAACCTCTGATATTGTGAGGAGTGGGTCAGGGGGACACAAATGACACAGACAAAGTGAGGCCCTGACACTCCTCCCAAACCACTGTCCCTGCCTTTTGGGGAACCCGGCTCCTTAACAGGCCGGCCCCAACCGAAGACTGCAATTACACTAAAGAAAGTGAAACACGAGACAAACAACCAAAACAAAACACCAGCAGGAGCAACCCTAAACAGGTCAGGAACTGAAGGGGTAAAAAGTAACGGAACCAAGCAAGGAATAAACAGAGGATAACTCAAAAGGTAGGTAAAGTAACAGAAACCAGGGAAAAAGGTACAGAGTCACAGGAATACCGGATAAACACAGAGTAGCTAGCTTAGGCTCAAGGCTCTATAGCAGGCACAGATGAATAGCGAGTGTGAAACTAAATACTGGCTAGAGTCCCAGCCCCAAGGCGTGATAGGAGCAGGGATTCCAGCCACAGCCTGAATGGACCAAAATTACTGGCAGGGACGCCTGCCAGTAAAACTAGCAAAACTAGCCAAACCTTTAACCCTATAGGAACCTAAGTGTTGCAAGAGGATTTTCTGGCTTGCACTCAGGATGAGCGCCGCATAGCGTCAGGACACCGGAACGCCCGCACCCGCCCAACATCCCTGGAGGGCCGCAGTGCCCCCGAATCCTGACAGAACCCCCCCCGAGGAGGGACCTCAGGCTTGGAAGGGTAAGATTGATGGAATTTTCTAACAAGTCTGGGAGCGTGAAGATCTCTGGCAGCCACCCAGACACGCTCCTCAGGACCATACCCTTTCCAAAGGTACTGGAGAGAATTCTGTACTTTGCGAGTCAATAATTCGTTCAATTTCGAACTCCAACTCTCCCTGAACAACCATGGGTAGAGGTGGAGAACGAGCGACCACAGCAGGAATATATTTTTTCAACAAAGACTTATGAAAAACCGGATGTACACAAAGAGAACCAGGAAGTCGCAATCTGAACGATACAGGATTTATGATTTCTGTGATGATGTAGGGACCAATAAAGCGTGGAGAAAACTTTGCTGATGGTACTCGAAGACGGAGATTTTTAATTGAGAGCCACACTTTGTCACCAACTATGTATTCAGGACCGGGACGGCGTTTCTTATTCGCATATTTGATCTGCTTGAGTTGGGCATTTTTTAGAGTCTCAAGACTCTTTGCCCAGACTTTGCACAGTCGATTAGCGACGTCCTTAACCGGGGAGAATCTAGATTCGTTACCAGTTATGGCGGAATATCTGGGGTGAAAACCATAGTTGCAGTAAAATAGGGAAAGTCGTGTTGAGGAACTTTCATGATTATTTAGAGCGAACTCGGCCATGGGCAGGTACTCATTACACTTTTCCTGACATTCAGAAACGAAACACCTAAGATACTGCTCTAGTGACTGATTAAGTCTTTCAGTCTGCCCATTCGTCTCGGGGTGAAAGGCAGAGGAAAAGGACAGCGAGATACCCAACATACTGCAAAACTCTCTCCAGAACCTCAACACGAACTGTCAGACACTATGTTAGACGGAATTCCATGAAGGCGTAAAATATGGCGGATAAACAACCCTGCAAGGACTCTAGCTGTAGGCAATTTTTTCAACGAGACCAGATGGCACATTTTAGAAAAACGATCCACCACAACCCAGATTACTGACCTACCTTTGGAGAGAGGAAGATCAGTAATAAAATCCATGGAAATGTGAGACCAGGGCCTGTTGGGCAAAGGGAGTGGATGTAATAGCCCTTCTGGGAGTTGTCGAGGAACCTTTGCCCTAGCACAGGTCTCACAAGCCTTAACAAACGCCTTAACATCACGTTGCCAGGATGGCCACCAATAGGTACGGGACAACAAATATCCAGTGCCCGCGATGCCTGGATGACCAGACAAAACTGAGCAATGGACCTCTTCTAACACCTTCAGCCGAAGATGACCTGCGACAAATAGTTTACCTGGGGGTACAGTAGTAGGAGCAGAACTCTGTGAGTCTGCAATAGACGACACAAGATCTGAAGTCAAAGTGGCAACAACTACCCCGGGAGGGAGGATATTTTCTGGTTCCTCATCTGGGACATTACTGGCACCAAATCTTCTGGACAAGGCATCAGCCTTTACATTTTTTGAGCCTGGACGATACGTTACCACAAAATTAAACCTGGTAAAAAACAAAGTCCATCGCGCTTGACGGGGGTTCAATCTGTTGGCATTGTCCAGATACAGCAGGTCCTTATGGTCAGTTAACACTGTCACCTTATGTCTGGCGCCCTCCAGAAAGTGTCTCCACTCTTCAAAGGCCCATTTAATAGCCAGTAACTCCCTGTTTCCTATATCATAATTAACTTCAGCAGTGGAGAACTTTCTGGAGAAAAAGGCTACAGGTTGGAGATTGGTAAAGGGTTCAACTCCCTGAGACAGGACAGCCCCTACTCCTGTCTCAGAGGCGTCAACCTCCACGACAAAAGGCTGTTCAGGGTCAGGATGAACCAAGACTGGAGCAGTGGTAAAACACCTTTTTAAGTTAGAGAAGGCTAGTTCGGTTTCATGTGTCCAAGAGATAGGATCAGCCCCCTTTTTAGTTAAATCAGTAAGGGGTTTAGCAACCACAAAAAAGTTTTTGATAAATTTTCTATAATAGTTAGCAAAACCCAGAAAACGTTGGACCTCTTTCAAGGTAGTAGGTCTAACCCACTCAACCACAGCAGAAACTTTTTGTGGATCCATACTTATAGAACCAGGGGTAAGTATGTATCCCAGAAATCCCACCTCCTGGACTCCAAACTGACACTTAGACAATTTAGCACACAGCCGATTTAGTCGCAATCTGGAGAGGACCTCCCTCACATGCTCCCGATGGGACTCCAAATCTGGGGAGAATATGAGGATGTCGTCCAGATATATAACCAAATAACGGCCCAAAAGATCTCTGAAGATATTGTTAACAAAACGCTGGAAGACAGCCGGGGCATTGCTGAGACCAAATGGCAAGACTAGGTATTCAAAGTGCCCCTCTGGAGTATTAAAAGCTGTCTTCCACTCGTCGCCTTCCCTGATGCGGATCAGATTGTAAGCTCCATGGAGGTCAATTTTAGAGAACCACCGGGCCCCCACAACCTGATTGAATAAATCCGGGATCAGAGGGAGAGGATGCTGGTCCTTAATCGTGATCTTATTGAGCTCCCTGTAGTCAATACATGGACGGAGACCTCCATCTTTTTTCTCAACGAATTAAAACCCTGCACCAATAGGGGAGACAGAAGGCCATATGTGCCCTTTTTTCAGGCTATCCTGAATATACTGACGCATAGACTCTCGCTCAGGAGCTGACAAATTAAAAATGCGACCCTTAGGAAGCTTGGCCCCAGGAACGAGGTCTATGGCACAATCGTAAGGCGGGTGCGGAGGTAGAGTTTCCGCAGCGGCCTCATCAAAGACGTCTTTGAAATCAAAAATAAACTCAGGAATATCCAAATCATTATTCACAGTACGCATCATGGAAGAAACAGTTTTAAGATGTGAACCACATGAATTCCCCCATTTCACCAGGTCAGTGGTTTTCCAATCAAATACAGGGTTATGGAGGCGGAGCCAAGGCAAACCAAGAATAAGATCTGCAGTTAGTTTTTCCATCACAAAAAAATGACATTTTTTCTGTATGTAAACACCCGACATTCATCATAACCTCAGCAGTGCGAAATTTTTTTCTCCCCTCATTCAAGGGAGCAAAATCTGCACCAGAAACTGAAAAGGGGGAACACAAAGGAATTAACTCCAAACCCAAGGCCTGAGCAACAACAATTACATGGATGACACTCACTGCAGACCCTGAATCCACCATGGCCTGTTAAGAAAAATTTTTTGAATCAGAAACCAAGGTTACAGGTAACAAAAACTTATTAACAGAATTAGGAGGTACCTGTACGCCTGAGTGACCCTCCTGGAGATCACTCAGGCGCTGGCATTTTCCCTGTGGTGACTTCGGCTTGGATGGACAATCCCTCAAGAAATGGCCTGGTTTTCCACAGTATAGACATAAGGAATTCTCCAATCGATGCCTCCTTCTAGCAGCAGCAGATGTAGAGCCTAACAACATAGGCTCTTCTCCAGAAGATTGAAAGGGAGATGGTGATTGAAATTGGGAAGGCATATTCTTAGAGAAAGTAGAAGGAGGTTTGACAGCAAAGCCTGGCCTGTACAGTCGACCCCCCTTGCTTTTCATTGCGTCTCTCTCTAAGTCTTCTGTCAATAGTCACAGCCAAAGCCATAAAGTCACTCAGGGATTCAGGGATAGGATGGCTGACCATAGCATCCTTAACAGCGTCTGACAGCCCTTGTCTGAAAAGGGTTTTCAAGGGTTGATCAGACCATCCAGTCGCCGAGCACCACTGGCGGAACTCAGAACAGTAGTCTTCAGCAGAGCGGCCACCCTGCTGAATAGATAACAAATGAGTTTCCGCCAATGCAGCACGGTCAGGATCATCATAAACTTGGCCCAAGGCCAGAAAAAATCTATCCAGGGAACTCCACTCAGTAGCATCTGAGGGGAGGGCCAATGCCCAATCCTGAGGGGGACCCTGGAGGAGGGAAACCACGACAGCCACTTTTTCAGCTTCAGAGGGGAAAAAAATGAAAACGAAAATACAAACGACAGGACTCCTGGAAAGTACGGTATCTGTCCGGGTTCCCATCAAAGCGATCCGGCAGAAGCATTTTAGGTCTCTGCTGGACACTGTGCATAGGAAAAACAGGGGCTGGCAGTGATACAGGTGGGTTTGCAGTAGTCGTGGCGTCCAGACGCTGCGACATTTGCGCAATTAACCCAGCCATGCCCTGAAACTGATTCGTCAGCTCATCCAGGCGGTCGGTGACCGATAGATCGGTACTCATATTAAACCGCCAGGAAAGCCGACTAGGGTATGGGCCTGCTATAATGTGAGGAGTGGGTAAGGGGGACACAAATGACACAGACAAAGTGAGGCCCTGACACTCCTCCCAAACCACTGTCCCTGCCTCTTGGGGAACCCGGCTCCTTAACAGGCCGTCCCCAACCGAAGACTGCAATTACACTGAAGAAAGTGGAACATGAGACAAACAACCAAAACAAAACACCAGCAGGAGCAACCCTAAACAGTTCAGGAACTGAAGGGGTAAAAAGTAACGGAACCAAGCAAGGAATAAACAGAGGATAACTCAAAAGGTAGGTAAAGTAACAGAAACCAGGGAAAAAGGTACAGAGTCACAGGAATACCGGATAAACACAGAGTAGCTAGCTTAGGCTCAAGGCTCTATAGCAGGCACAGATGAATAGCGAGTGTGAAACTAAATACTGGCTAGAGTCCCAGCCCCAAGGCGTGATAGGAGCAGGGATCCCAGCCACACCCTGAATGGACCAAAATTACTGGCAGGGACGCCTGCCAGTAAAACTAGCAAAACTAGCCAAACCTTTAACCCTATAGGAACCTAAGTGTTGCAAGAGGATTTTCTGGCTTGCACTCAGGATGAGCGCCGCATAGCGTCAGGACACCGGAACGCCCGCACCCGCCCAACATCCCTGGAGGGCCGCAGTGCCCCCGAATCCTGACAGATATATTCTGCACGTCACGTTAAAAAAAACAAAAACAAAAAAAAAATAGTTTTTTTGTTGTTTTATCTCAGTGATACAAATCCATTTCATACAGCTGTGTGGAACCATTCTGTGTGTCACAGTTCAGCTGTCCAGTCACCACAAACCACAATCCGTATTTTCTGTCCAGGTGACCCATTCTGTAAGTCACGTAATTAAAAAAGGTCTTTTGCTCTCACTGATACAGCTACATTAGAAAAATCTCTGTGCGACATTTGTCTGGGTTGCACTTAAGCAGACCAAGTCTGCCTAATCTAATAGTTTCAGTGTAATTGCTCCATACTGCACGGTGCGTAATAAAATACGTAATTTTGCTCTAACTTATCCACCTATATACAAAGCACAATCCGTATTTTCTGTCCAGGTGACACATTCTGTACGTCACGTAATTAAAAAAGGTCTTTTGCTCTCACTGATACAGCTACATTAGAAAAATCTCTGTGCAACATTTGTCTGGGTTGCACTTAAGCAGACCAAGTCTGCCTAATCTAATAGTTTCAGTGTAATTGCTCCATACTGCACGGTACGTAATAACACGTAATTTTGCTCTAACTTATCCACCTATATATTAACTTGTTCAGATTGAACAAATTTGTGGGTTTCAGTACACCAGGCCCATTTATTTTTTTTTTTATATAATACACCTATATACAGAAAATGTTGAACCCCAGGGCTAAGGGTCGAGGACGAGGGCGTGGGCATGGGCATTCAATTACTGCAGGGGGCAGAGGCCGTGGTCCTGGGCAGGGTGAGACAGTACCTGCTGATGAGGGAGCAGGGGAACGCCGCAGAGCTACACTCCCTAGCTTCATGTCTCAACTTACAGGGACACGTGGTAGAGGACTGTTGAAACCACAACAGTGCGAACAGGTGATGTCGTGGATTGCGGAAAATGTTTCAAGTAATTTGTCCACCACTCAGTCTTCCACGCAGTCCACCCACGTTACCCAAGGGAGCACTCCTCTGGCTCCTCCACCTCAACCTCCTTCCCCACAGTCTGTCCCCTCACAGGAAAATTTGGAATGCAATCCGGCATACTCTGAGGAACTGTTTTCTGGACCCTTCCCAGAGTCAAAAACCACTTCTCAGGTTGCTGCTGACCTCGTTCCCGATGCCCAAGTTTTCCAACTGTCGCAGTCTGTGGGTGATGAGTGATGATGATGATGACATTGTTGACTTAGTAGAAGAAGTGTGTAAAGAGGTGTCGGACGATGAGGAGACACGGTTGTCAGACAGTGGTGAAGTTGTTGTCAGGGCAGGAAGTCCGAGGGGGGAGCAGACTGAGGAATCGGAGGATGACGAGGTGACTGACCCAAGCTGGGTTGATAAGCCGAGTGAAGACAGTGCTTCTGAGGCGGAGGCGAGTGCTTCACCAGAACAGGTTGAAAGAGGCAGTGGTGTCGCCAGAGGTAGAAGCAGGGCAAGAGCTGGTGCATCAGCAGCAACTGTTTCACGTAGTGAAGCTCCCGTGGCAAGGCCTAGATGTTCGCAAGTCTGGAGGTTCTTTAAAGAAATTGAGGATGACCGACGGACTGTGGTGTGCAACCTGTGCCACACCAGGATCAGCAGGGGTGCCACCACTACTAGCCTAACCACCACCAGCATGCGCAGGCATATGAGTGCTAAACAGCCCACTCAATGGAACCAAGGCCGTTCACCTCCTGCGGGTCCCACCACTGCTCCTTCCCCTGTGTCACTCGCTGCCTCTGCTAGTCAACCCCCTTCCCAGGACCCCGGTACGAGCGCCTCCCGCCGGAAAACCACACCTTCGCCTACACGATCCTCCACAGCATCCACCAATGTGTCCCTGCACAGCGTTCAGCTGTCTTTACAGCAGACGCTGGAGTGCAAGAGGAAATACAGTTCCACCCACCCACATGCCCAAGCCCTCAACGTCCACATCTCCAAATTGCTGAGCCTGGAGATGCTGCCCTATAGGCTGGTAGAGACCGAGGCCTTTCGCAACCTCATGGCGGTGGCTGCCCCTCGATATTCGGTCCCCAGCCGCCACTATTTTTCCCAATGTGCCGTCCCAGCCCTACACCAGCACGTGTCACAGAACATCATCCGTGCCCTGACCAACACTGTTTCTGAGAAGGTCCACCTAACCACGGACACGTGGACAAGTGCTGCCGGGCAGGGACACTATATATCACTGACGGCACATTGGGTTAACTTGGTGGATGCTGGGACCGAGTCTGACCCTGGGGCCACTCATGTACTGCCCACACCGAGGATTGCAGGGCCTACCTCGGTCACGGTCTCTCAGACGTACTATGCCTCCTCCTCCGACCCCTCCTCCTCCTCCACCTCCTCCTCCGAATTACCATCCGTGGGCACGGCGCCTTCAGTCGGCAGCTCTGGCTAAGCGGCAGCAGGCGGTGCTCAAACTGCTGAGCTTAGGTGACAAAAGGCACACCGCCCAAGAGCTGTTACAGGGCATCACGGCGCAGACCGATCTGTGGCTGGCACCGCTGAACCTCAAGCCAGGCATGGTTGTGTGTGACAATGGGCGTAACCAATCTGTCTGATTTTCTCACCAAGGTGCACCGCATCTGTGCGCATTTCCGCAAGTCGACCACAGATGCTGCCACTCTCAGGGCAGCACAGCGCCGCCTACAACAGCCCGCTCACCGACTGTTGTGCGACGTGCCCACAAGATGGAATTCGACATTAAACATGTTATCCAGAGTTTACCAGCAGTGCAGCGCGATTGTAGACTGCCAGATGTCAACTTCCACCAGAACTGGTAGTCAGGTCAGTCAGATTCCTCAAGTCTACAATGAGGAGTGGACATGGATGTCTGATATCTGCTAGGTGTTGAGCAACTTTGAGGAGTCAACACAGATAGTCAGCGGCGATGCCGCCATTATCAGCCTCACCATCCCGCTGCTTTGCCTGTTGAAAAACTCACTGCTCAGCACGAAGTCAGAAGCTTTGCGCTTGTCACAAGAGACGGTGGAGGAAGATACGTCGCTTGATTGTCAGAGCACCCTCCGTTCTGTTTCTTAGCGCGTATCGGAGGAGGGGGATGAGGATGAGGATGAGGAGGAAGATGAGGAGAATGTCAGCGAGACAGAAGAGGGTACCAATGCTCAGTCCTTCTTAACTCTTGAGCATGTATGGGCTGAAGAGGAGGAGGAGGAAATAGAGAGTCAGGCCAGTGAGGAGAGGGAATTCTTGCGTGTTGGGACTCTGGCGCACATGGCAGACTTCATGTTAGGCTGCCTATCCCGTGACCCTCGCGTTAGAAGCATTTTTTCAAACACTGATTACTGGGTGTTCACTCTCCTGGACCCACAATACAAGCAGAACCTTTCCACTCTCATCCCTGTAGAGGAAAGGAGTATGAGAGTGAATCAATATCAACAGGCCCTGGTGCACAAGCTGAAACAATCCTTCCCATCTGACGCCGCTAGCGGCAGAGGGCGTGATTCTGTGGGCCAAGTAGCGGGGGAGAGGAGGCGAGCAGGCAGCTTGTCCAGCACTGGCAGGGGAACGCTCTCCAAGGCCAGTTTTATGTCACCCCAGCAAGACACTGTCACCTGTCCCCAGTCTAGGCAGAATAGGGGGGAGCTTTACAGAAAGATGGTGAGGGAGTACCTAGCTGACCATACCAACGTCCGTAGCGATCACTCTGCTCCATACAACTACTGGGTTTCAAAGCTGGACACGTGGCCTGAACTGGCGCTGTACGCCTTGGAGGTGCTGGCCTTCCCTGCCGCTAGTGTGTTGTCAGAGTGGGTATTCAGTGCAGCTGGTGGCGTCATCACCGATAAGCGTACACGCCTGTCAACTGACAGCGCTGACAGGCTGACGCTTATTAAAATGAACAAAGCCTGGATTTCACCGGAATTCAAATCTACTCCGGGGGAAAGCAGCTAAAGATTAACATTACTTATGTATCCGATTCCTCTTCTCTACTCCTCCTACTCCTCCTCCTCCTCCTTGTCGTCTTTGCCTAACGCTGACCCAAAAAACGCAATTTTTAGAGGTCCAACTGGCACTCTTTTACCCCAATTTTTCTGGAGGGCCCCCTACAGGCTCTCTCTCTAAACAATTTTTCTGGAGGGCCCCCTACAGGCCCTCTCTCGAAACAATTTTTCTGGAGGTCCACCTACAGGCCCTCTCTCTAAACAATTTTTCCGGAGGGCCCCCTACAGGCCCTCTCTCCAAACAATTTTTCCGGAGGTCCACCTACAGGCCCTCTCTCTAAACAATTTTTCCGGAGGGCCACCTGCAGGCCCTCTCTCCAAACAATTTTTCCGCAGTGTCAACTACAGACAGTGTAAAACAATGTTTCAGGAGCGTCAAACAGACAGTCCAAAACAATTTTTCAGGAGGCACAAGTACCAACATTTAAAAAAAAATTTTTTTGCTGAGGGTCGACTTTATGTACTCCGAAAAGAAAGAAATTTTTGGAGGCTCAACAAAAGCCATTTTACTGCATTCTCAGTTGGACAAAGTCATTGGTGGTGTAACCGCCATGCTGTGTCGGACTAAATTTTTGGGTGCTTCACCAGCTACCGCGTACTAACTCAGTCACTCTGTTGTCACCGCCACCATACAGGGCCACGAAAAATGTTTATGTGGTTCGCCTGCTCCCGCAGTATCACTCGCTCACTCTGTTGTCACCACCATGCTGCGTCAGGCTAAATTTTTGGGTGGCTCACCTGCTACCTCATCTAACTTGGTCACTTGTTGGTGTCACTCCCATGCTGTGTCAGGCTTATGCCTGCATTGTGTGGCTGGGGATAGGAGAGCAGTGCCAGCATGGGCATGGGTGATGGACCTTCGTTGCACCTAGTTGGGTGCTTCCCTAACATGAGATGGGCATGTGCCTCGCCTTTCTTGGTCTGGGTGAGCACAATTGCCATGAGGGTAACCACCAGGCTGTTGCAGGAGAATTTGGGGTAATGGTGGGATTAGGCAGCCTCAGAGGCATCCATGCATGCTTCCCCTGCTGCTTCCTGTCCATTTCCGTGGTGTTTCCATCATTTTATGAGGTTTCCAGGTTTTCACCCAGCCTTCCCTAGGCAGAGCCTCGGTCCCCTGCAAAAATGCTTGAGTCTCCCATTGACTTCAATGGGGTTCGTTACTCGAAACCAGCACCCGAGCATCGGAAAAAGTTTGTCTCGAATAACGAGCACCCGAGCATTTTAGTGCTCGCTCATCTCTATACTATAAAAAAGTTATGGGGGTCATAATATGGCAATACAAATAAAAAATATTTTCTTCCAAAGTCTTTTTTTTATATATTAATAAAAGACTATATACCGTAATTGTAGTGTCGCTGTAATCATACTGACCAGAAGAATGAAACGTACATGAATGCCTTCAAAACAAATCATATAAATCTGTGGGAGAATTGCTTTTTTCCCATTCCACCAAATTTGGCATTTTTTTCTGAGGTTACCACTTAAGGGGTTATTCTCATTTTAGACAATGGGGGCATATCGCTAGGATATGCCCCCATTGTCTTATAGGTGCGGGTCCCACCGCTGGGACCCGCACCTATATCGAGAACGGAGCCCCCGAAGTGAATGAGGGCGCACTGCGCATGCGCAGCCGCCCTCCATTCATTTCTATGGGGCCGCCGAAAATAGCTGAGCGCTGGCTCGGCTACTTCCGTCGGCTCCATAGAAATTAATGGGAGCGCACCGCGCATGCACGCATGGTTGCTATGGCTAAATACATATCAAAGGAAAATACATAAATTGCAGCCGCACACCGCTACCAGATAAAGCACAAAATGCCACAGTGATAGAGTATTCCAAAGCTCATGCTATGCTTGTATAATAAATTAGAGACTCTTGGCAAATACATTTTGTACAAAATTATCTGAGCCCATTCATCACAATTGACGATTGTGGTGAATGGGCTCAGATAATTTTGTACAAAATGTATTTGCCAAGAGTCTCTAATTTATTATACAAGCATAGCATGAGCTTTGGAATATTCTATCACTGTGGCATTTTGTGCTTTATCTGGTAGCGGTGTGCGGCTGCAATTTATGTATTTTCCTTTAAAAAAATGCTTATTAGGCCTCTTTCACACGAATGATAAGGATTGGCTCCGGATGCGTTTAGGGTGCGTTCAGTGAAACTCCCACCATTTTGTAAGCAAGTTCAGTCGGTTTTGCCTGCGATTGCGTTCAGTTGTTCAGTTTGAAATCCACTTTCATGAGTGAAAAAAATAAAATGAAAGTTTACAAACATCTCCTAGCCACCATCAGTGAAAAATGCATCGCACCTGGACCACATCGAGATTACAACCGGAAGCCACGCGTTTTTCACTGAATTCACTTTGGGGCCAGGGCTGTGTGAAAATGCAGATTATCAAACATGCTGCCATTCTCCTCTCATGTACACAGACCCATTGAAATGAATGGGTCTGGAATCCGTTCACTTCACGCATCACACCCATGCGGAAAAACTCGCTCATATGAAAAGGACCTTAATGTTTTCTGGGCTGAAATGGCATTCAGCACATTTCTGGAGCATGCTAGAAATGGGAAGGACCTGCTGTCAAGGTGGGTAAGGGGGCCACTAGGAGAAAGGTGGTTCTGCCGTAAGTACTGGGACAAGTGGTTAGGTAATGCACTTGTGTTAGTGCTGGATTTGAAAATTAATCATTCTGTATTTATTGAGGAAATTATGTCTCGCAGGACCTGATGTGATAACTGATGGAAGGGTGGAAGATCAGCTGTGACTGCTAGAGATTGAGGATCACTGTTGTGACTTCTAACTGAAAGAAGAGGGCAGCTCTATGACCACAGAAGGAATCAGAGACGGTGCTGTGACTGTTGGTGGAAAAAGAGCACTGCTATGACCATTGGAGGAAGGGGGGATCAGTACTACTCCAGGAGAAAGGGTGTATGTGCAGTGTGACCCAGTGGTTCACTGCTAAAGTATTAATGCAGCGGTTTACTGCTAAAGGCTTAATGCTATTGTTTATTGCTGTCAAATGGTTCAATGTTCTGAGTACTTTGCAATATCTGTTCTCAAAGGGTTGTATGGAGACAGAAATTGTTAAATGATACCTCTTGATTATTAATGCTGGTTGGTGGACTGGACCTACCTCCCCTCTAGCATGTGTCTGGTGTACAGATAGGGACCTGATGCCACAAATACCTTACTTGTGCCTTAGGAAGAGTAGAGAAGCATGATCATAAAGTCCCTCTTCATGCCTGGAAAAGCACCAACTGCCAGAGTTATCAGTCCCTGAGTCAATACCAGTACTCCAGACCTGCTCCTGCTCCTGATCTGATGCAGTAGTTCCTAGGAACCCTAATTCGGTTTCTTACTCCAGGGTATGACCCGTTAATTTCACCAGAGTCTACAAGTATGGCTCCAGCGAGATCCTCCACTATTCCCAAAGAACAGGGAGAGCCAGAACCCATTTCTTTAGTTGAAAAACCATTGCTGAGGAGATCTGACAGGTCTACTAAGGGCAAAATAACAGCCAGGTACCTGGATTAGGCAGAGTAAGCCACCCCACCTTAGAACCCCATTTACATGCCATGGAGCTACTGTGAGATCACTGCTCTCAAGTCATCATGCTGAAGATACTGTTGCCTCTAGTCACCCCTGCTATGTTGGTTTACACTGTGAGTATGCATATGCTTTACTGTTGTGTTTTGCTGGTAGAAGAAAAGAAGCAAAGACAAGTATGTAGAAACTGTATTGTATCTTGAGATCAAGGAGACACTGAGAATAACTTCTGTTAAAATAGGGGGGTATGCAGTGACCCGGTGGTATATGGCTAAAATGTTAATGCTATAGTTCACTAGTAAAGGGTTAATTCTATGGTTCACTGTTAAAGTGGTCATTACTTTATGTACTTTATGCACTGTGTACTCCAAATTGCTGTTTATAGGAAGAAATAGTTACTTGGCACCTGTTGATTATGGTTGCTGGGTGGTGGGTTGGACCCACTTTCCCTCTACTGTGTGTGTCTGGTGTACAGAGGTGTCTGGCTAAGTATTTGGGTCTGGGAACAGCCTGTGAACTTGGCTGAAGCATGTGAGTTCAGAAAAAAGCAACTATACTAAGAACCAACTTCGAGAAAACAGAATGGGCATTTAAAGAAGGTTGAGGACCATTAAGAGATAGTAAGTAGACTTAGACAGTAAAGTTAATGCATGCTTATGGCTTTGGACTTTACTGCCCATAGTTAGGGTTATTTTGCTTCAGGTCCCTGCCCCCCTTCTGAGACGCACTGACCATCCAATCTAGGACTGCACCCCGCAGCTGGGCATTGCAGATTTATGAAAAAAGGACTTGCACACCTGTAGTCATTTAGGAAGTTTGCATTGTGCATCTAGAGAGAGACATAGATGGGATTATCATACTGCCTATGCCTATACACAGCCTTTGGGGAAAAGCCTGCATTGGTATATAACTCTGAACCGTGCCTACAACTTATACTTGGACTGTGCTGTCCATCTTCCTCAGTAAAGAGGCTGTCATCTATTATAGTGCAGCCCGCCTTGTTATTGCCTCTACCATCCACCGATCCTTGCACCTGTCCCCCTGCCTTACACCATGCTAACCATCTTCCCTTAAGGACACTTGTTACAGATCCACTGATTACGGATCAAGATGGATCAGTGGTAATGTGGAACCACTGTGCTAAGTAACCGGTTTAACATTGGGCCAAACCCTAAAGGCGTTATTCTGGCTTCTTCCCGGTATTTACCCTTCAGCCCCTGTACATGAATGTGGACTTCGTTAACAACCAGACCACTACCTCCTGGGATGGTCCCGGTGTAATTGGCAGCTAGGAAGGATCAGGAAATGCACAGAACCACAGGCACAGTCTGAACAGGAACCAATACTAGAACACAGAACACTACAACAGCCAGACTGGAACATGAGCAGGATAAATTTGCTCAGCCAAGGGTTGGGATACACAGACGGAACACATAGCTAAGCTAGCCCACAGCACCCACAAGAGTACGCAAGCAGAAAAAGGGATTAACCCCTGCCTTGCTGAACAGAGAGGAGAGGCATTCCAATGGTCATGTTACTGTACATATGCAGTTAATACAGTTGGAAAAAGACATAAGTCCATCAACTTCAACCGACTTGATGGTGGGGATGGGAATTTTAGAAAAAGGGGAGAGAGACCCAGATTTGTACACATATTCATAAGCATTTATGTCATTTACTTTTTAAAACTGCCAACTGTTCCTGCTGTGACCACGTCCTGAGGAAGTCTATTCCACAGATTCACATCTCTTATAGTAAAGAAACCTTGACGCTTACCCCCTTGTCTTTTGAGGGCATTTGACATGGAATGGTTTTTCACCATATTTTTTGTATGGTCCATTTTATATTTGTAAAGGTTAATCATGTCCCCCCCTTAGACGTCTCTTCTCAAGACTAAATAAATGTAATTCTTTTAATCTTTCTTCATAACTAAGATCCGCAATGCCCCTTATCAGTCGTTCTCCTTCATACTCTTTCCAGCTCCAGGGCATCCTTTCAATGGACTAGTCCCCAGAACTGAACTGCATATTCCAGATGAAGCCGCACCAACCCCTTGTAAAGTGGTAATATGACATCCCTGCCCCGTGAGCCAATGCCTCATATAATACATGACAATATCTTGCTAGTCTTCGAAGCAGCTGATTGACATTGTGCTGTTATTTAATCTATGATCTACAAGGACATCCAAATCCTCCTCTACAAGTGACTCTCTCACTGTTGCCTCCCCTAGGACACTTGATATAACTTTACTTTTATCCATATCGAGCCTCATTTGCCAAGATGATGCCCAATTCAGCTTGTATTTTCTGGACATCTTTCATAGACTGCGCAGTACTACATAGCTTGTGTCATCTGCAAAAATGAAAAATAGAAATGGTGCTATTAATCCTGTCCTCGATGTCATTAATATATACATTAAATAATAGAGGACCCAGTGTTAAACCTTGGATTACATCTGGGACCATTCTGAAAAGGAATCATTGACCACAAATCTCTGCACAAGGTCCTGGACACGGTCCTTCAGCCAGTTTTCAATCCAATTACAAAATATAATTACCAACCCTATAGACCATATTTTACCTATTAATTATGAGGGAGAGTATCAAAGCCTTTACAAAATCCAGAAACACTACATCCATAGCCGCCCTCTGTCCAGGCTACTCACCTCCTTATAAAAACAAATCAGGTTAGTCTGACAACTTCTGTCCTTGTTAAACCCATGTTGGTTATCACTTATAATATTATTTACAGTCACATACTCCTGTATATAGTCCCTTAAGAGTCCTTCAAACATTTTCCCACAACATAAGTTAAGCTTACTGGTCTATAATTACCTGTAGAGGATGTAGATCCTTTTTGAATATGGGCACCACATTTGCCTTGTGCCAGTTACTTGGCACTGTACCAGAACCTAGAGAATCTTCAAAAATTACAAACAAGGGCACAGCAATAACTGAACTAATTTAATTAAATATTGGGTGTAATCCATCTGGACTGGGAGCCTTGTTCACATTTACCTTATATAATTTAGCTTGGGCCATATTTACAGATGTGCTAACAGCCCTGGCACCACCAATATCAGCTCCTTTCTCTTCTTTTGTATATACAGAGGTAAAACCAAAATCAGCCTTTGCTTATCTTCACTGACCACCCCCATTTATGGTTATTTAGAGGACCTACCTGCTCTGACGTTTTTTTAGCATTTATATATTTAAATTATTTTTGGGATTTGTTTTGCTCTCTTTAGCCACCTGTTGTTCATTTTGTATTTTTGCAGATTTCATCTATTTTTTATTTTATTAATCCCTTTGTAAATTTCAAAGGCTAAATTTAATTTTGGCTGTTTATAATTGTTACCTACAGGAATAAATTTTGCAGTGTAATTACCCAATGTGGATTTTACCCAGTGTAATTACCCAGTATTATTATGTGACAGTAGCTGCTCCCAGTCTATGCCCTGAAATGCTGCCCTCAACCCGGGGAAATTGGCCTTTTTAAAATTCTGTGTTTTTGCTCTCCCAGCCAGAGTCTGCTTTTTATAGTATAAAAATATAACATGTAATGGTAATGTAAGAGGCTGATGTTACTACTGAAGAAAAAGAAGATTACGGTAATATGACTATTTGGGGAAGAGGGCACTGCTGAGATGCCTTTCCTAGCATGAAGTGCATACAGCATTTTGGCTCCTAATATGTAAAGCCTTTACTGTAAGCAGACTTTGCACATACTACAGGACAAAGAGGAACAGCACAAGGGTGCCTTTTTATTATTAGGTATCAATTTCAATAATAGGAGGATTTCAGTGTTATACAATTAACATCTAAAGAAGTGGGAAGAAAAGAGATGCAAATGAGCTCTTAACAAGCTCCACCTCTAATGCCACCAGATGTAAGGCAGCTATCCTGTAAGTCAATGTTCAGCTCTTTAAATAAGCCTTGAGACATGACTCGGATGTTAACTAAGCCAGCACCTCATCTAAGACATCTAAAGAAGTCAAACTTCAAAAAGTTGTATAGACTGTCTGATGGTGCTGAATTTTAGGAAGCCCATGGCAAAGTCAGAACCCCTTCCTCTTTCATCTAGGGACAAGAGGGCAGGTGCCTGTTAGACCTACACGTTTGTTCTGTTGTACAACCCCAACCCGAGTTTCTCTTTTCTTTATCTAATGATCTTGGCTCTGCTCAAGATAACCAATTAGGAGATGACATGAAGAGTCATGGGGAAAATCTGGTTGTCTCTAGGCTCTGAAGCACCTGCATGGACTACCTTTGAGGTATGTGGTTCTTTGGGCGGACAACATTTTTTGGGTTTTAATTTAAGCAGCGCCAATCTGCGCTTGATAGCTGCTTTAACATCTTTATTCTTCAAACTGTAAATTAATGGGTTTAGCAGAGGGACAGCAGCCGTGTTAAAAAGAGCAAACAGTTTTGTCGAGTCTTTCAGATCTCGTGACAGATACTGGTTAAAAAGAGTTGTGTAGAGCAACAGAACGACTGTGAGATGTGAAGAACATGTATAGAAAGCTTTACGTTTCCCAGTGGTGGAGCGTATCTTCAGTATGTTATGAATAATAAAAATGTAAGGAATGAAGGTTAGAATCATTGGGGTACAGCCGATAAGAATTAAGCACTCCATAAAAAAGAAGATTTGTAGTAATGACGTGTTGTTACAAGATATTTTCATCAATGGAAGGATGTCACAGAAGAAGTGGTTGATCACCACAGATGAGTAGCAAGTAAAAGAGTAGAATACCGCAAGTGGTGGCATGACTTGCAAAAATCCCCATGCCCAACAGGCAGAGTTCAGAAAAAGACATGTTCTCTTATTCATGATATTGTGATAAAGGAGTGGTCTACAGATGGCAACGTAACGATCATAACTCATAGCTGCCAATATCAATAATTCATGGCCCGTTAGAGATCCAAACATGTACATCTGAGCCATGCAAGAAATGTAAGAAATTGACTTGTCTTTAGTAAGAAAGCTTAAAAGGACATTGTGCTGAGTGATGGTGGAACATAACATATCCACGATGGATAAGTTACATAGAAAAATGTACATTGGCGTGTGGAGATGATGATCAAAGCAGACCAGTAAAAGGAAAGTCATGTTACCGGTGAGAGTGGTGAGATAAATGAGAAGAACCAGGTAGAAGATAATAACCTGAAGTCGTGGATCATCCGTGATTCCTTGAATGATAAAAAATGAGGTCCTATTCCCAATCATCTTTGTCATCCTCCTGTATTTTCTGAAAACAGATTCTACCATGAATATACAGGATGAGGAAAAGTAATTGACTTCCTGCTAAGCATATGTTGTCTAAACCACATGCATCTGCCATGCGGCAAGTCTGGTTGGCCCAATTCTTTTTTTTTTTAAATATATGCTAAATAGCTGTACAAGAATGAATTGCCATTTCACAGACCCTACAACAATTAGCATAATAAGAAGTGGAGAATTAACTGAAGCGTCAGGGAAAGAAGATGGAGGCCAAACAAGCATCAAAGCATTTGTAATTAATTTCTCCTCTTTTACATTTGTTTTTCCATGAACATGACTTGGGTAAATTATGGATAAAGAGATGCATTAGTGACATCTCACCTGAATTTTCAGGATTTCAGCAACGTCAAACTTAAAAGGATTGTCCAATATTTTTTTTAATTCTCCCCCCTGCCCAGAAGGACTTATGAAGATGTTATACTTACCTAGACTGGAAGTGTGGTAAAGACAATCCTGGAGCCATGGAATGTCTAGGGGGGGGGGAAGCCTCCAGAACCAGGTGCTGAACAGAGGTACCATAAGGCAACATGGTGCCCTTCTTTAGACACACCTTCTTCACCATGCATGCTATGCTTACGCACTATACTGTGTGCATGAGAGAAATTAAACTTGTTCATGGGTTTTATAGCTCAACAAAGGATGAACATCCCACCTGTAATCCAGTATGCAAGAGGGCCCACTGCACAAATGCTTACTTCTGTCTACCAGATATGTACTGGACTTCCAGTGAGGGATCTTCTGAATACACTCAAATGAGGTAGCCTACAGCTAGCACCCTGTGCTCAGGGGCCTTCTATTACTAGTGGCCACCCTAAGGCTAAATATTTAGATGAATAGTGCCTTTTAAATGTGACACCATCATAGAACGCCACCTTTGTCACAAGTCATTTCATAAAATTTCGAATGTGTTAGATCTCAGTTCTCACTTTCAACTTTTGGTGCTAGAAGTTTGGAGAAGACCCTTTCCTCTCACAGCATCTCTGTACCCCTAAGCACAAAGTGAGAAACAAGTAGACATGAAGTGACACATATGGTATGGAGGAACTCAAGAAAATTCAAGGAACCCTTACCTCAACCCAATCAAACACCTTTTTAATGAACTGGAACGCCAACTGAGAGACAGACCTTCTTGTTCAATATCAGTGCCAGACCTTATAAATGCTCTTCTGGTCAAATGGGCACAAATTTCCACAGACTCTGAAATCTCATGGAAAAACCTCCAAACGGGTGGAGGCTGTTTTAACGGCAAAAGGAGCCCAATTCCACATTAACACCCATGGTTTTGGAATGGGATGTCCAAGATGCTCACATAGGTGTGATGGTCAGGTGATGATATTTTTGCTATGTTTCCTCTACTGTTTTGGTTGATCTAAAGAACTAAATATAAAGTAACCACTGAAACCACTGTGATGTGATGTTCTGCTGTAGAGCGTATAGAGCTCTCTGATGTCGTAGGTGTATAAATAATGCTGAGTGTTCTTGATAATTAATCCCTCGGTACTAGTTACTGCAGTCTGATTTATGTAATATAATTGGAAAATGTCAATTATTTATACATCACAAGGTGGAAGGTTCCAAATATGATGATAATTAGTGCAGTTTTATTATTAGACGTAATTATGACTCTGGATACAAATCTTAACCACTGAAGAGTCGCAGCCTCATTTCTCAAATTCTGACTGGTCACTTTTTGGGATGATAACTTTGAAACAATTTTATTTATCCAATCGAATCAGAGATTGTTTTACAGGATAACTTCTACTTTATGTCACTGGTAAATTTGGGTTGATACATTTCTGAAAGAATCTAAAATTTACTGAAAATTTGTCAAAATTTGTAATTTTCAAAATTTAATAACTCTGCTAAGCTTGTAAATCATACCACACAAATTCAGGGCTGTTAAAGTTGTATGAGGTATGCCAAATCACCTCTTCATTCTTGCACAACTCTTTTAACCCAAGCACAGGAAAAAGGGACCAAATTGTGTATTTTAGGAACTTTTTTATTAGATGGAAACACCTCCGATAGGACCCCATTTTGGAAAGCACATTCTCATGGAAATCAGCACAAAATTTTTCATTTTGACGATAGTAAAAAATAAAATGGCAATACCGCCTATGTGGTCATAAATCGCTGTTTGGTGACACAGCAGGACTCTGTAGTAGTATGCATTTTGCTGGGATGAATTTCTGATAACGTTCTATTTTTCTGTTGATTTTTGTGGTGCCTGCTACAGTATTTATTTATACCATTTTATACTATATATAGCTTTTTGGTATTTTTTAAAGTGGTATTCCAGCGTGTACAAGTTATATAAAGGATAGGGGAAAACTATCAGAATGGCAGAGATCCTACCACGAAGACCCCCATCGATCACAAGAACGGGGACCCCGTACCCCCTGCAGGCCCCTTGCTGCTCCCCTACAATAACCAGAGCAGCAGGTCGCACATGTGCACGGCCACTCCATTCATTTGTATGGGAAATTCCAGAGATAGCCAAGTATAGTGTGCGACTGGCCGATCCAGTCATTTTAGGGGAGCAGCAAGGTCCCTGCAAGGGGTACGGGGCCCCATATTTGTGATTGATGGGAGTCTCAGCTGTAGGCTCAAAGAGGGCATATTTTGCACAGTAATAGTGGCTGAAGAGCATGCACAGTTTTACATATGCTTACTTGCAGTTCAGTGGAAGACTTGAAGAACCGGTTGACAACGAGATTGAGGACGTGTGCTATGCAGGACACATGGGTCAGCCCTCCCTGACACACAAAATGTTCCTCCCATTATCAGTAACCATGGCTCCTATCTCCAGTTGCCGAGGTGATTTCTTTATTGTTGACACAGAGCAGTTCCTTCCCGGTGTGGCTCTGTTCGGCCAGGCTGACGAGGTGCAGAACCATGTGACAACTCCTAGCTTTTCATAGTTGATATGATTGAGGACCACTGTGAACTGTGCCTAGAAGGGAGAGGAGGATAAAGCATAGGATGAAGAGGCAGAGGAGGACATTGGAGTCCGCAATGGACCTTTCCTCCAAGTCTGGGCTTGCCTATAACTGCTGACTGTCCCCACAAAGCTCATTGTTGATAAAAAAAAAAGCGGAGCAGATCCAATGGCATACATTACTGGGCTAGCAGAAGGAGCAGCAAAAGCAAGAGGCAGGTTGAGGACAGGTGAGGGCATAGAGGCAGTTCCTGGGCCATTCCAACTACGCGTGGTGTCAGAGGAACCCACTGATTCCTGGCTGTGTGTGTCTGATGTCACTTGAAATGATTGTGAAGAGCAAGTCAACCATTCAAGTACAGCCTGATTGTTGGTCAAAACATGACCGCTGGATGACAGTGGCAGCTGCTACCACTCCTTACCTTCTTCTGCTACTACTTGTGCTGGCTACAGCAACATTTTTGCCAAACCCCGTTCCTTTGGAGGGCCTGTCACCTGTCTGTTGACCATAGTGTATAACAACTGCATCGCTAACATAATGGATTAACTATGAATGTCAGTGCACTTCACAGTGATGCACAAATTACATGGGTGATGTCCTAATTTGTTACCACGAAACGCAAGGAAATTTGGATTTGTTTAGAATCTAAGTTTTCCTAAACTTCGGACAGAATTCCTCTTTGAATGCTTTGCTTCGCTCAAAACTAATCACAATTATCAAAACTTTTTTACTACATTATACACTACTACTACTACCATTACTTCTACTATGACCACCACCACCATTGTTACCACTACTACTACTTCTACTGCTATCACCACCACTACCACCACTACTGTAACTTCTATTATTTCTACCACCACCGCTACTACAACTACTACTTCTACTAATACTACCACCACTACTATTACTGCTGTTACTATGACTACCACTATTAATACTTCTACTATGACTACCATCACCATTTTTACAAATACCACTGCTTCTACTGCTATCACTACTACTACTTCTATTATTACTTCCGCCACCACTGCTATAATTACTACTTGTACTACTATTACTACCACTACTACTACTACTACCACCGCCACCACTTCTACTACTGTTACTACTACTACTACCACTATTACTATTATTTCTACTACTACTACCATTATTTCTACTGCTACTGTTCTACTACTACTACTACTTCTTCCACTACACCTACTATTACTACCACTACTACTACCACCACTATTACTAATACTACTTCTACTACTACTACTACTACTACATCTACTACGGATTACCAGAGTTAACAGTCACAGTAATAACACATGAACTAGATAACTCACCAAGTGTGACTGTTAACTGCTTGATTTGTACTTCTACTAACACTACAATACTTCTACTACTACTACTATTACTACTACTACTATTACTACAACTATCACTACTACTACTTCTATTACTACTGTACTTTAACTTATTATTTATTTTGTGGTGTGCTATATGAAGAATGGTTAGAGTACATTTTACATGTTTGAAAAATTAAAGTTTTTTTAATAGTTTAATGTAATAATGTAATGTAATTCATTTTGTCATTAAATTAGCATGTTGCATAATTGTTTGCTTTGTTTTTATTCTAGTTTCTAATATCCTAATATTATTTAACACAATTTTATTAATTAATATATGGATTTTAATTTGTTAAAATCCAAATAAAGAAAAAAGTGGTTAAAAATGAATGCTTCTTTATTTTTTGTAAATCTGTTTAAAGACAAGTAGAGCGTAATTACAGCGAGAACTTTCAATGAAGATCCATAAAAACAGGCCCAGATGTTAGAACCAGTGGTGATTTATCTGTATTTAATTGCTGATCATTAGGCTACTTGTGAGATTATATATATACTAGTAACTATGGGTAATTAATGATAATTAAGTCCCCCGGGCCAAGAAGACCAGACCAGGATCACGTCCTCATTAATGGATAGTCCCAGATGTATTCTCAGGCGTTTGCATGAACTGTAGATGGATAATATCTTGCTTATAGTTTTCCCCATATGTGTGCATATAGTTTTTGACCTTTAGTATTTTCTATATTTTATTGACTAAAAAATGGCTTTGTAGCAAGAAAAAATCTTCCTAACAAGTATTTGCATTTTATAATACACCTGAAGGTAGCAGGTCCCCCAACTGCTTCTATCATTAGGTAGACCACTCATAAAGCACTCAACTCGTTCACATCTGTACAGTCTTCTCTTTCCAAGTGCTCAGTGGCGGGCAAATGAGGAAGCTTGACATTATGTGCACCAGGTACAAACTTCTTATTTACACAAGGACACAAGGGAAAAATATGTATCTTAACCTTTCATTATGTACCCTAGACCCCCATACACTGTATAAACTCCTAATTTACACTAGATCACCAAGGAAAAATATATTTACCCTCCTTCCCTAGACTTCCAAGTATGAACCCCCATGCTTAGACCATCTTAGACCACCAGAGACAAAATATTATCCACAGACCATCAAGAAAGGAAGCAGAACCCTAGACCACCAAGAAAGGAGGCACTACCCTAGACCACTAAGAAAGGAGTCACCACTGTAGACCACCAAGAATGAAGAAACTAGTCTAGGCCACCAAGAAAGAGGCTCTACTCTTAACATTGGCCTCTCTATTTTGACCACTAGAGACATTTTGTTTTGTAGTTCATGTTCAAAAATACAGTAAGTAAAGGGATGACTGCAAATAATTTATTAAACAAAAATGAAGTGCACCCTTGGCTTCAAAATCTGGTAATACTTATAACTGTCTACCAGTCTCTCAAATTTATCCACTCCTCAATTGAGATAGTTTTACCTTTGTGATGTTTGGGGGGTTACTTTATGCAATGTCCATTTCACTCCCCCATAAATCATCTCAAAGGGATTACAATCTTTAACTTGTTCATTCAAGAACTCTCAATTGTTTTCAGTCATTCTTTGGTGAAATTACTGGTATATTTAGGGACATTGCTCAATGCCATATTGTAAGGTCAATTTTCAATTTAGGTTCAATCTCTGACAGATAAGCTCGCATTCTCCCCTTTGGATACACTGAACAATTCTTAGTAAGTTATATGATTGTTGGGTGACAGTTGGATTAGCAATCGGAGATTATGCAGCTTTAATCTCTTCTGATAAACAGGCAATTATTGGGAATGAACACTATCTATAGGATTAGTAAATCTGCCCCTTTGTTCCAGAAGTCTTGATGTTTGCCTCACTGTTGGACAAACCTAATCTAGCTATGATGGTTTTACTGGAC
Source organism: Rhinella marina (assembly GCA_900303285.1). Classification (NCBI taxonomy): domain Eukaryota; kingdom Metazoa; phylum Chordata; class Amphibia; order Anura; family Bufonidae; genus Rhinella; species Rhinella marina. The sequence continues at coordinate 12,510 of ONZH01000713.1, read as the reverse complement.
AGCAATGTTACCTTTTGTGCAGATGTCATTTGTGGAGTCTCTTTCTAATGGTTGACTCACTTTGATATTAGTAGTGGAGATGGCTTCCTCTAGGCCCCGTGATGACATCATGAGGTTCTTTGAGGTTCAATATATCTTTATTCAATCCAATTATAAATCCTAATTACATTACACATTATTATATTTTTAACATTCAAAAGAAAGGGGAGGGGAAGACAAGACAAAAAAAAATCCCCTTCTTCGAGCTTTTATGGTACATAATGCCAAGTACTAGATAGATAAATTGATAAATGTAAAGAAAGAAAAAAAAAAAAAAACATATTTTCTATTATCTCAATGGCTCTATTAACTCACTAAATAATATGACCCTTGCACAAGCCATTTAGAGAAGAGTCGCGAGGAGGCAAACCCATCCCACCTACTCCATTTTTTAAAAATTCTCTTAATTTACCATCATCGGATGTCTTTACCTCCTCGACCCTCCTCAAAAAGCCTACTAACTCCACCCTAACTCCACTTATTTCCATATCTTACATTCTGCTCTTGCTGGAGAAGTTTGCAATAGCTTTAAATCTTCTCCACTTGTGAATGATCTTCTGGACAATGAAATGATTGATGTCTAATCCTTTTCCAGATTCATGTCCATCTAGAACCAACTTTCTGAATTCAGAAGAGAGCTCCTTGGATCTAGACATAATGATGCTATTCATAAATGTTTAAAGGGCTTGGTCACTTTATATATAATTTAGCCAAATGTGTTAAAAACATGTTCAACTATATGGTCAGGTACTTACATCGGTGCACTCTAGCTCTGCCATGATTCTGTTAAAGCCCATGGGTTCCATGGGTTGATTGACAGGGAGATGCATTTTTACTCCTTCCTGACCAAGCATTTTTTTGTTTTTGCATTTTTGTTTTTTATTGCAATTGCAATTTCATCACAGTTTTATGAGTTTCATTTTTCAAAGTTCCCTATGTGCTAAAACTGACCTATTGCCTTCATTCTCTGTGTCAGTAAGATTACAGTGATACCAGATTTGTGTAGTTTTTCTTGTTGTGAGGAACAAGAAATCATGATCCAGGTTAGCCATAATTTAATCATGGGAAGCATGATCCATGATAGGCATGACTTAATCACAGCCATCTGCTGACAACTAGCAGATGGAGTAAACACAGCAGGGGTCCTGCCTTTAAAGCAGGTCACCTGTATGTCACTTGTATACAATTCATGCCTTACCCAGTCACTACGGAACCAAAGCCTTTTCATAGGAAGAACCCTCAGCAGGGAGCTATCAGCTTGCTAGACATGATACCCACTTTCCAGACATATTGGAGACAGGAATTAATAAAGAATTATGGACTGGCTGTTTATCACAAGCATAAGCCAATCATATATTTGCGAGACGGAGACAGAGAGGGACAGGTACATGTCCATAAGTTAGTGATCACATGTCAGGAAACGGAGATACAGGGATCTCCAAGCAGGAACCTGATAAGTGTGTCATGTTTGGTCTCCACCTGTAGCCAGAACTCAGGCGGATCACTTGGTACCAGAACCCTTTCCTTGTGACCTCCCGGTCTGGAGCTATGGGCCATAATGGTTTTGTGGAGCTTTTGCTACCCGAACTGGGACGGGGGGGTTGACTCCTCCCGGGGGGAGCAGGGGAGTGGCCGTCTGCAAGGCAAAAGGCCACAGAGAACAGAGGCCATTGTCTTTTTCTGAAGGGGGAACACCCTGAGCATGGTGTTTGGAGAGACCTTGGGCAAGCTGCTGACATCACTGCCCCCCATGTGGTTACAGCCAGGCCTTACCTCAACCCAGAAATCATTTTAATGGACTATCCATCTCTCTGGTAACTGACTATTGTTCTGTTTGATTCTGTTGTACCATACCACTTGTATTTGCATATCCGACCGCTGTATCCATTTTCTGTATATATAGTTATATCTAGTGTGCCCTTAAGGTGATCAAATATATAATTTAATCTTGTGCTGTTCTTGTATCTCGATCGCGAATCCCCACGTCCGTGTTCTCGGTAATATTGTTATATGCTACCTAGGGTTGGCTGCTCACCCGATATAATCCGTTAACGGACCGGAATTATATCAAACGAGAGCTGGTGGCAGTACTACTGGGCTGATAGACTCTGTTTCGCTGGTTATAGCGAAAAGGGTCTCAGCTGGTCAGGATTGTGAGTGAGCATAGCACCACGCAGGGATCGTGTGGGATACCCTCTCTCCCTTTCTGTGCCTTCCTGTGCCCGAGTGGACAGGAGGCGTCTGTGAAAAACTTTGCTGTACATAACCTTACACACCCTGAGGGGGCGTGGATTGTCACGTGTTTATATCATAGGATTGAACTGTACCACGTGATCCCCACATAAGCACGCACAGGGCGGGGCTGCGGGGTGCGGTTCGTCACACTTGTGTTTTAATACTTAAAAAGTAAAAAAAAAAAATTGCTAAAATTTAAATCATTGCATCTCCATATTCTGACCCACAACTTTTATTTTTTGTTTATGTCTACCGGGCTGTGTGAAGGCTCATTTTTTGCTGTGTAATCTGCAGTTTTTATTTATACCATTTTGGTGTGTTTATGACTTTGTGATCAATTTTTATGCTATTTTTTCAACTAAGTAAAGCAATGAATAAAATGGCTAATCAGCCTCGCTTCATTGCTACCTGCAGGCACTCATTTTTGTACCACTTAGGGCTCGTTCACATCACCGTTAGGGCTTCCGTTCTCCTGCTCCGTTATAGGAGCAGGAGAACGGAAAGGACGGATTCGGGACATAACTGAGCCCAACGGAGCCTAAGGGACCCCATAGACTATAATGGGGTCCGTTAGGTTTCCGCTCAGAAGATGATTTTTGAAGCGGAGACAAAAGTCCTGCGTGCACAACTTTTGTCTCCGCTTCAAAAATCATCTTCTGAGCGGAAATCTAACGGACCCCATTATAGTCTATGGGGTCCCTTAGGCTCCGTTGGGCTCAGTTATGTCCCGAATCCGTCCTTTCCGTTCTCCTGCTCCTATAACAGAGCAGGAGAACGGAAGCCCTAACGGTGATGTGAACGAGCCCTTACCAGCCATTTGCAATTTTCTGTTAAATCATTAGTAGTGTGGAGCAAATCAAAGCATCTGAAGTAGAATTCAATCCGAATCTCATTGTACTTTGTGGTAACAAATCATTTTCCCTAAAATGCTGGCTACACATGTTACAAAGTGAAAGTAAGAAGCCTGGGACCTCGATATGACCCATAGTGCCATGTATCCAACCAATCAGCAGATCGCCATCCCCTGTGATGTCACAGCCCTTTAAAAGCCTCATCCTGCGCGATCTCCGCCATTTCACTGTGATCTGGACATAGGGAGAGATGTGACAAGCGCTAGGGATGGTGTTCAGGAAGCCTTTAATTGTGGAATATTGGATAAGGAAACTGCAGGGACAGTGTAGGGAGATCGTAGGGAGAGTTTTTACACACTGTAGGATGAACATTGGGAGACTGCACATCAATCCCTGTATAGGGCACAGAGCTATCTAATTGAACAGTGTCCACCTTTTTAAATACATAAGCAATTCTATTATGCCTTGATTCTTAAATTTGGGTGAATAAGCATTATAATTTTACTGTTATTGGGGTGTCCACCTGCCTGTCACAGTAACTGTTTCACTGCCAGAAATGACTAACTATGGATGTTGCTGCAATGCACAGTTATGTACACCGAGATACACTCTTCCTGCAGGCTGGGATATAAACGCGCTTCGTGACTAATTAATTTGGAACAAAGCAAATTTGTGGGAAAAATTCGGCTAAGAATCCAAATTGAATTTATGAAAACTTCGCTCATCTCATCAGTCCAGAGCACCTGCTTCCATTTTTTTTTTGCACTCCTGTTCTTGTGTTTTCGTGCATCTTTGGGTCTCTTGGCCTTGTTTTCACCGAACTAAGCACAAAAACATTCCTATGGGGTGCAGAATAATGGCAGCTGGTGCTGAGGATTTATGAGTCTAAATTTTGAAATATTTGGCTGTAAAAGAAGCAGTTTGTTTGCAAATGGCTGAAGAATGGTACATAAGTCAACAGTGAATTATGTCAGAGGTTCGTTGCATGTTTGGGGCTGCATTTTAGCAAATGGAGTTCGTAATTTAATCAGGATTAATGGTGTCTTTCTGGGATCCTATGAAGAGACAAAAGGATTGGAGCAAGCCTACATCCACAGATTGCAGCGACAGGGCCACAGGGTGTGCATGAACGCGAGTGACTGGATGGAGACAATTAACTTCTGCCAAAGCAGCCTGCAGTCCTTTTTGTGTGACTGTCAAATGTTCTGTACGTTTTCTCCCTCCCAAGGGCTGACACTTTGCTGCTCTTGTAGTCTGTAGGGGAGTTGGATCTCCCTACAGGACCTTCTCATGGCTGCTCTAGGTGTTCACTTCACTGCAGATAACTATTTCCTCCGGAAGAGGAAGGGTGGAGCCAGCCCTGCCTAGCCACTTGGAACCTCCCACTCCCTATACAACCTTATGGGACTAGTAGTACATTGATATTTCCAGTGCTGTGCAGTGAGCTCCAAGACACTGCAAGAAGATTTGGGGTTAGTTCTCCAAAATGTGTAGAACAACCTCCCTGCTGAGTTCCTTCAAAACCTGTGTGCAAGTATACGGTACCTAGAAGAAATGATTGCATTTTGTTAATTGATAAAAAACATTAACACATCTATTTTTAAAACATTCTTACTTTGCTGCATTTTTTCCGCACCTGCCTAAAACATTTCCACAGTACTGTAGTTGACCATATCCCATTTAAAAGATATTTGACTAAATGAACCAAGTCTCCTATGCCAATTGCACACCCTTTCTCTCAAAAAAATAGATGCGAATGGTACAGTATGCAATGTGATAATGCCCCTTTAGCACCCTTCTCACAGTAATAATGGCCCTTTTTGGATCTAAACAGTAGGTTGTGCTTATGTTGAAGCACCATTTTACCAGAGTTTGCTGAAATCATAGTAAATACAGTACACTGTGGTTTTCCTTGGAAAGCCGTTGCAAGAAAAGCACAAGACGGCTGCAGAGTGTGAACACAGCCTTAGGACAATACCTATATGTTGAGGAGGGTCTGTTGACCATAAGCTGATCATAAATTGTCCCCTACTGGGATCTTCAGTCATTAGACGCACTCTGTGGGGAATCATGACAATAAGTGCTGAGTTTCCCTGCAGCACCTCCACTGGTGAAAATAAGCATTACCTAGTGCCTGTTCAATGGGTTATCTATGCAATTCAGGGCAGGACAGGACCAGTCCTCCAGAGTGAGAGAGGTTCTTTGTGAGATAAGAATCCTGAAAAGAGAGCCACCCCCTAATTTGGTAGATGAAAATTGACTTTCTAATCTAGACAATACCTTATAATACCTTTATATGGCAGATAGGACCTGTTCTGTGAGTCAAACTAACTACAACATGCCATAACATTATGATCAGTGGTTATCCAACTTCTATGAAGGGGCCAAAGGAATAATTTTCTGCCAAGCAGGAGGACTGAAGCAAGCAACCCCTCACCATAACAACAGTCTTTTATGTATGTTTTGTGTATTTATGATGGTTCTGGAAGATATGGTCCTACTGTATAATAGTATGAAGAATGTCAGATATTAGAGGTGTTGTCGGTTCGGAGCTGAACCCGGACGTACCCTTAATTTCACCCAGGCAGCCTGCCTGACAAGACCATTGGAGCATTTTATGCTCCGATGCTCTCCTTTGCCCTGTGCTAAATCGTGCAGGTCTAAGGCATTTAGCCCAGTTCCGGTGACAAACCGGGCTCTGCCAGGCGGAGGCTTCCACCCATCAGTGAGCCCGGTGACATCACCGTAAAACGGCTAGGGCAGCTCTAAAGCCGGCCCATCAGAGCCGGTGACGTCACCGAACACACTGTCAGGCGGAAGCCTTCTGCCTGGCAGTCTGTTATGATAAACAAAAGAGCCCTGCACGATCCAGCTCTGGGCAAGGGAGCGCATCGGAGCATGAAATGCTCTTGTCAGGCAGGCTGCCTGGGTGAAATTAAGGGTATGTCCGGGTTCAGCTCTGAACCTGGACAACCCCTTTAAGTGTGGACAAGCATCTACTAAGTGCTCCTCAAACAGAGCACAAGACCTAGGATGCAGAATTACTAAACTTTGGGCCAAAACCCCTATTTATGGTGGCAGAACGAAGATACAGGTATCATTATGTAGATGAACAGTAGGGATTTGGGGGGTTTACTGTGCAGTGTTTATTACCTAAAAAAAAACTTGTACATAAGGAAAAGTCTTAGATAAATCATATTTTTGTGAGCACTTCACAGTTTCTTTCCAAACCTCCTCTGTAATGCAGCCTTCACATCCTTGTTTTTAAAGCTATAAATCATGGGGTTTAGTAGAGGTACAGCAGCCATATTGAACAGTGCATAGAGTTTTTTAGAGTCAAAATTGCTTGATGAGCTTGGGACCAAATACTGACTAATTAGAAGTGTATAGAGAAGGACGACCACTGTGAGGTGTGAGGAGCATGTGTAGAATGCCTTACGTCTACCATGACTGGTATGGATCTTCAGTATTGCAACTATGATAAAAATATAAGGAGTAAAAAGTGAAAAGAAATGGGGCAATAGTGAACAGAAACAACCCTTCAATGAAGAACAATATGTCCAAAATGGAGGTATCACTGCAGGTGATGTTCAGCAACGGGACAATATCACAGAGGAAGTGGTTGACCTCAATGGAGGTATAACACGAAAAACTGGATAATATCCCAACAAGAGGACTTACAAAGAGAAAGCCCAATGTCCAGCATGAAGAAACCAACAGAACACATGTCCTATGGTTCATGATCAGATGATAGCTTAGAGGCCTACAGATTGCCACATAACGATCATAACTCATGGCTGCCAGTATGAACAACTCATGGACTGTGAAGGATCCAGACATGAAGGACTGTGTCATACATCCATGAAATGAAACAGTCCTATCCCCAGTAATGAAACTTATGAGGATCTTATGCAGACTGCTGGTGGTGGATGCCATGTCGACAATGGACAGGTTAGCCAGGAAGAAGTACATAGGCGTGTGCAGATGAGCGTCCATGCAGATTAAGATGAGAATGACCATGTTGCCTCCAATGGTCATGAGATATATGAGTAATACTACAATGAATATGGCAATTTTTAATTCAAGGACCTCTGTGATTCCTTTAATGATGAAATATTCAGTGGTGGTCCCATTCACATACATTTATATAATCAAATCTGAAAAGACAAATCATACACATAGAGAACCATTTCCAGAATGCTTATGGGGGTCTTCAAACACTTTGGTATATAGTTACCTCTCAATGGATTGTATATTTTTTACATGGATTGTACCATTACGACAAAACCAACTGATATGCCCTATTAGAGCATTTGGATTTCATGGAGGGAGGAAGGAAACTCTGCTTGTGGCATCCCTATAATAGCCATGTCAGAGATTTGTACCCAAGACTGCGTGGATTGTGTATTATATTGTTGTCAAGTATGGTCAGTGACATGTACTGTATGTGGCCCTGTGCCTAGGTAAACAATAATAATAGTAGTAGTGGTAATAATAATAATACCAATAATAATAAGAGTAGAGATGAGCGAATCTATTCATAGATTCAATATGAATCTTCATTATTTCCTACGCCGAAGCGAATCAGAATCTTTTCAGATTCGCTTCGGAAGATTCTTCTTAAATCTTTGTACGCTAGCGCTACGTACGCATCATATAATTTGTACGCTAATGCTACGCATCTGATAATTTGCATGCTAATGCGTACGTATTCAGTTAAGTAGCGTACTTTTACTGTATGTTCGTTATTTGTGCGGGCCTAGACAATAATACGCTAAAGCTTTGTATGCACTTTGTACACTCACGCGTACGTATTCGCGGGAAAGATCGCAGAACATGAATATTTTTTAACGCAACTTGGACCGAATTGAATCCTATTCGAGGCAAATCTTTTAAAAAATTCGGCAAATATTCCCCCAAGCAAATCTCTCATCTCTAAATAGTAGAATAAATACTACTAATAATAATAACAACAATAATAAAAACAACAATAGTAAAAACAATAATAATAATGATAGTACTAAAAATAATAATAATAATAATAATAATAATAATAATAATAATAATAATAATAATAAAAGCAATAATAATAATAATAATAATTTCTATTATTATAGTTATTACTGCTGCTAACAGATTTATTAATCTGTATATTTTTATTGAACATAATTTACAAATTAAAAATATAGAAACATGAGGGACTGGACGTAATAACTATCAGGCTACTTTCTCACTAGAGTTTTTGCTGGATCCGGATTGGTTCAGCAAAAACGCTTCAGTTACTGATCATACAACCGTCTGCATCCGTTATGTATGGATCTGGTTGTATTATCTTTAACATAACCAAGACAGATCCGTCTTGAACTCCATTGAAAGTCAATGGTGGACGGATCTGTTTTCTATTGTGTCAGAGAAAACGCTCCGGATCCCCAGGACGGAAAGCAAACTACAACATGTTGCGGTTTGCTCTCCGATCTGGGGACGCAACTAAACTGAACGGAATGCATTCTTAAGCATTCTGTTCTGTTCAGTTCAGTTTTGTCCCCATTGACAATGAATGGGGACAAAACTGAAGCCCCTATGACGGAACTCAATACCGGGAGAACTCTAACGCTAGTGTGAAAGTAGCCTTACAGAAAATATTCTGTGAAAAACCTTCTACCAGTGCAGATCTATATCATATTTTTTTTTTCATTATTTTTAGTATATGTTAGTCTTTTTTAATCACTATCATCAGTGTTATAATTTTTACTACAATTTTTCTATAATAACAATTAGAAATATGATAATGACTAGTATATGTAAAACTTAGAATAGATTGACTTTCAAAATGGATATTTTAAAGCAGTTTTAAATATTTTTTTGTGAATGAATGAATAAATAAATACATTAAAGAAGAGAATGACACAAAGATTTGATTACAACAATCAGAAAATGTATGTATTAGGCAAATTAATGTTTTCAGTTTTTAATCATCATATAATAATTGCACTATAAGAATAATAGTAATTCCAATTTTTGTATTGTATTTATTATTTTAGTTATTATCATTAGCAAAATGCAATTGTTATTCCATTATATACTATTGAAAATAAAAATGTATTTTTAATTGAGCTGTGCATTACTTTATATGATGAATGGGTTACATTACAGGTTATGCTGAAGGATTAGTTAAATTAAACATATTTATAAAATATTGCTTAACTTTTTTTTAAATAAAAATCGCATTTTCTTTCATTTTGAGATGAAAATTACATGACTATTTACATGGACCACTTTGTTTTTCTTTTAGTATTTTCTACTATCCTAAAATTATCACAAGTTTATCGATTTATGTATTGATTTTAAGGAGTTAAACACTATGGGCATCCAAATACAGAAAGAAAATTGGGTTAAAAATGAATGCCTTTTTTTTTTGTAAATGTGGTTAAAGCAAGCTGAGCTTACTCTGCCAGTAAGTTACCTCAACTATGAAAGCTATTTTAATATGGACACCTACAGTATAATAAAACATGTATATCCTAGCATCCCCTCAGGTAGGTTACCATACGCTACTTACAGCAAGAACTTTGAATGGAGATCCAGTAAGAGGCCCAGATGTTAGAACCGGTGGTGAATTATCTGTATTCAATTGCTGATTATTAGGCTACATGTGAGATTATATATATATACTAGTAACCATGGGTTAATAAAGATAATTAGTCCCTTGGGGCCAAGAAGAACAGACCAGAATCACGTCCTCATTAATGGATAGTCCCAGATGAATGATCAGGCGGTTGTATGTACTGTAGATGGATAATATCTCGTTTTCACCATATGTGTGCATATAATATTATTAAATCAACTTTTTCAGTATTTTTCTGATTAAAGGAGTGACTTTTTAGCAAGAAATAAAATCTTGCTAACAAGTCTTTGCATCTTATAATACGACCAGGAGCTCCAGACACCCCAACGGCTTATATATTATTAGAGATGAGCGAGTAGTGTTCGATTGAGCCGTTATTCGATCGAATACTACGCTATTCGGCGTACTCGATTTCAATCGAGTATAACGGCGATGGCGCACTTAGAATTCGTTTCCCCTCCCACCTTCCCTGGCGCTCTTTTTCCACCAATCACCATGCAGGGGGGGGTATGACAGGCACGCTGAGCACGCTGGCAGCGCGAAACGGCGTCTACATGGATTGGCTGGAAAAACCATGTGACCTCGAATATTAAAAACTCAGCTCTTCCTGCTCGTACGCATATGCTGCGTGAACTTAGTCAGGGACAGAGGCTGGAGAAGGGAGAGACAGGTTTTAGCAGTTGGACAGGCAGGAGCGTGATTAAAAGCCCTTATCAGGGCTACTATAGTGCAGTACAGTGATAGCTTTACTACATATACAGTCTGCAGAGAACGGCTGCTGTATTCAGGGATAGCTGCTGGAAGTAGGGACAGAGAGAGCATTAGTGTGTATTAGGTGCTGCTACATACCAAAACTATATTTGGCACTACTGTTTCTGCGTTCTTTTTGCTGCAAACCCTGTTATATACCTAGTGTGTATATGCACCATCTGATCTGGCAGTATACGGCTGTGTACTTTTTTTTTTTTTAAATATCAGTTTATTTGGCTCTAGTGTTCTGGTTCTGTTGTGCTGCAATACCTTTTTGTATACCGGTGTAAATACCCACCGTCTGACCTGTTAGTACACGGCCTGTGTACCTAAGAAATTATATTTAAAAAAAAAGGCCTGTTCATTGGGCACCCTGTACTTTGCATTCTCTTGGCCAAAATAAATTGTATATACGTAGTGTTCCATACACACGTCTGATCTTGTTAGTACACGGCTGTGTACGCTAGGAAATATATTTTAAAAAAAAGTCTTTCATTGGCAACCTGTACTTTGGCGTGTCTCATTGCAAAATAATGTGTATATACGTAGTGTTCATACACACCGTCTGATCTGTTAGTACACGGCTGTGTACGCTAGAAAAGTATAATTTTAAATAAAAAAAGCCTTTTCATGGCACCAGCTACTTGCGTTCGTCTTGCAAAATATTGTACTAGTCGTAGTGTTCATACAGCACCGGTCTGATCTGTTAGTACAACGGCTGTGTACCTAGAAATATATTTGTAAAAAAAAGCCTTTTCATTGGCACCTGGTACTTTGCGTTCTCTTGCATAATGTGTAATACGTAGTGTTCATACACACCGTCTGATCTGTTAGGTAGCACGGCTGTGTACCTAGAAATTATATTTAAAAAAAAGCCTTTCATTGGCACCTGTACTTTGCGTTCTCTGCAAAATAATTGTATATACGTAGTGTGTCATACACATCGTCTGAATCTGTTAGTACACGGCTTGTGTACCTAGAAATATATTTAAAAAAAAGCCTTTTCATTGGCACCTGTACTTTGCGTTCTCTTGCAAAATAATTGTATATACGTAGGTGTTCATACACCACCGTCTGATCTGTTAGTACACGGCTGTGTACCTAGAAATATATTTAAAAAAAAGCCTTTTCATTGGCACCTGTACTTTGCGTTCTCTTGCAAAATAATTGTATATACGTAGTGTTCATACACCCGTCTGATCTGTTAGTACACGGCTGTTGTACCTAGAAATATATTTAAAAAAAAGCCTTTTCATTGGCACCTGTACTTTGCGTTCTCTTGCAAAATAATTGTATATACGTAGTGTTCATACACACCGTCTGATCTGTTAGTACACGGCTGTGTACCTAGAAATATATAAAAAAAAGCCTTTTCATTGGCACCTGTACTTTGCGTTCTCTTGCCAAAATAATTGTATATACGTAGTGTTCATACACACCGTCTGATCTGTTAGTACACGGCTGTGTACCTGAAATATATTTAAAAAAAGCCTTTTCATTGGCACCTGTACTTTGCGTTCTCTTGCAAAATAATGTATATACGTAGTGTCATACACACCGTCTGATCTGTTAGTACACGGCTGTGTACCTAGAAATATATTTAAAAAAAAGCCTTTTCATTGCACCTGTACTTTGCGTTCCTTGAAAAATAATTGTATATACGTGAGTGTTATACACACCGTCTGATCTGTTAGTACACGCTGTGTACCTAGAAATATATTTAAAAAAAAAGCCTTTTCATTGGCACCTGTACTTTGCGTTTCTGCAAAATAATTGTATATACGTAGTGTTCATACACACCGTCTGATCTGTTAGTACACGGCTGTGTACTAGAAATATATTTAAAAAAAGCCTTTCATTGGCACCTGTACTTTGCGTTCTCTTGCAAAATAATTGTATATACGAGTGTTCATACACACCGTCTGATCTTTAGTACACGGCTGTTACTAGAAATATATTTTAAAAAAAAGCCTTTTCATTGGCACCTGTACTTTGCGTTCTCTTGCAAAA